>PVJA010053382.1:0-12028 GCA_004027025.1 Myocastor coypus
TTTTTTTTTTTTTTTTTTTTTTTTTTTTTTAATATTTCAGATAACTTTTAGTACTTAAACTTTCATAAATATTGCATCCATACTCTTGGGACCAAAGCAAGTCCCAAGCTATTGTAGAAATGTAACATAAAACTACATAAAAAATAAATCACAATTTGTAATATTGGCACAAAAAGTGGGCTGGGGAGATAGCTGCATAGAATAAACATCTACCTGGCAAGCACAAGGTCCTAGTAACGTCAAAAAAAAAAAGTTGGCACAAAAATATAAGACCTACTTTGGAACTATCATGCTGCTCCATATTATAGTGTATCAGTTTTTATTTGTATACCTTACTTCATTTGGTACAATAGAGAAGGTGTTAATATCTTAATTTTGTAGTTAAGAAAGGTAACTTATAGTTATGTGAAAACCACAACCTAGCTATAATCGTTTTTTTAATGTTAGAAATTTTAGTAGTCTTATTTTAAAAGTGGGATACCAATAGTAGTAATTTCCTAGAGCTGCCTATTTAGATTGGTCCTCCAATTGCTTTATAGCTATAAAATGGAGATTTCTTTCAGTTGAGGTAATGGATACTAGTGGTAAGAACTTTTTTCCTGTAACATATTTGTGTGTGGGGGCTGGCAAGACTGCTCAGTAGACTAAAGTGCCTGCTTAGGCAGAATGCAGTGGCCAGGGTTCGCTCCCTGGCCATGCTGGCCGTGCCCCTTGGGACTGTGCTGAGATAGTGATTGAGACTGGCTGAGATGGTGTGCACCTCTAATTCCAGCACTTGGGAGGCTGAAAATAGGAGAATCACTACAAGTCTGATCTGTGTAGTGAGACTCTAGACCCTATACTAAAAAATACAAAAAAATAAATATTTTTGTGTTTGTATGTATATGCTCGTAGTATCTCTGAAACAAAGTGATGCAGACCTTTGGAGTTTTTTCTTAGGGAATTTTGAAGTATCAAAGTTAATATTCTGATCTAGTAGTGGTGGCACATGCCTGTAATCCCAGCCACTGTACTTAGAAGGCTGAAGCAGGAGGATTGAAGTTTAGGGCCAGTCTGAGTGGCTTACTATGGTCCTGTCTCAAAATTTAAATATTTTAAAAAGGTTAAGGAGAGACTGTAGCTCAGTGCGAAGCTGTGGGTCCAGTCATCACTGTTGAGAAAAAATGTAACATCTTTCTTTTGGTTTATTCTCAGAGGATATAAAGAGTTCTTAGAAAGATTCATGAAATACAATAGATAAAGATAACTCTTTAGAAGTGATTTTGATACTGTTAAGACTAGTGTAACAAATAATCGAATAACTTAAAATTATATATAATCTCTGTTCAGCCAAATGTGGGCTGCCTGCTGTAATCCCAGCCCTTGGGAGACTGAGGCAGGCATGAGTGTGAGGCTTGCTTGGACTACATAAAGAGGTCCTGTCTCAAAAGTCAACAACAAAAAATCTGCTTTTAACTTTTCACTAAAAATGTTACAGCTTGGCAGCTAAAAAAGTATATAACAAAAGTCATAGTTTGTAAGTTAATTTTCAATTTCATGGTGCTATTTTATTTGTTTAAAAACAATTTTATATACAAAATGCTTTCATAATCATTGTGATAGTTGCCTCTTGCATTTATGTACTTCATCTAATTGATATAATTTCAACATAAAAAGCATAGAAATTTTCATGCCAAATGGAATCCCCTGCCCCCAGCCCAGTGAGACCAGAGGTACAGAGAGGCATCACTGTAGCTGTCACTGCCCTCCTCAGCCCCAACACTGAGAACCTCCCCTTCACCTTCCATCCCAGGCCCTTGGAAAGGGAGGGACCTCAGGAGCCCTGGCGTGTGGCCATTGCATACTATCAATAAAGGCCACTATACCGCACAAGTTGTACTTTCCTAATTTGCAAACGCCTTCTTAATTTGCAAAATGAATAGATATTAATAGTAAATGTAAATGACATGGCTTCTTCACGTGTACCCTGAGTAGCTATAGTGCTAACCAAATGATCTGGTGATCCCTGATCTTGCGATCTTCAAGGATACCTGAAATAACTTGCAGACCAATGCAGAATTTAGGAGGCATACTTAGCTGAATACTTAAGCAGAAGTCTTAACTTGGAACATCTCTGTTTAAAAAAATGTAGACCTTCCAGGTCTCAGAACCCTATAGTCACAGTACCACATAATTATGGTTAATTCAAACCCAGGTGCTTGTTTCCCCTTATAAAGCAAGGGCCTTTTTGGCATGTTAGCAGGTGAAAATTTTATTCTAGTTTGTTGCAGATTCGTCCAACAAGAATTTCTAGAGAGCTGCTATATGAAAATGTGATAGGACTGAAAATTTTGACTTTAGTTTTGATAGAATGACATCTAGGTTATTTTCTAACATTCATATAGTAGGGGCATATTGTATGCTGTGAATTGATTCTGGAGAATGTCTGACTTCTTTATTCTGTACTAGAATGCCTAAATCAAGGGAATAAAGGAAAATGAATCAGATCTAAACACACACACACACACACACACACACACACACACACACACACACACACGGAAATGAATCATGCCGGGCGTAGTGGGGCATGCCTATAATCCCAGCACTTGGGAGGCTGAGGCAGGAGGATTGGTGCAAGTTTGAGACCAGTTTGGGCTACTTACAAAAGTAAGCTCAAGGCCAGCCTGAACTGCAGAGCAAGACCCTGTTCCAAAAAGACCAGGGGAAAAAAAAGGAAAAAGAAAAAGAAAATGAATCAGATCTAGTTTAGTTAGCTATCTAGGAGAGTAAAGGAAATCTGAAAAATAACTTCTTAAGATCTCAAATATTTAACAACATTATTTAGTTTTGGTTTACTCATATGTAATATGTCTTTGCCTATGAGATAAATGATATTTAAGGAATAAATATTTTGTTTTTCATGATGCCAAACATAACCTTGAGTATATATGTAAAAATGCTTGATTTCCTAGATTCATATATAGTACCACTACTTTTACCTTTTTGGAAAACGAAGTTAGAGTCAGGGAATTAGACTTAACAGATATTTCGTTATCAGAACCAATTTTATTTGAATCATTTTGGGCCAAAACAAACAAACAACCTCTTTGTAAATAAAATGTATGTCTTGCTTTCCTGTTTTGCTGAACAGTAATTTATGCTTTTTTAGTTACGTGCACCATCATAAACATCTATAGTCACTGTAATCCCTATGAATAATTCATCTTATAATTTATGGTTGCCTTGGAGAGACTTTAGGAATATTGGAAACTTTCACACAAACTGCTGCTAAAGTTGCATAGCTACAGGATAAAGTGGATAGACTTGGGTCACCACAGATTCTTTTCTGCTCTTACATGTTTTACATAGTTTTTCTTAGTTATTTTCTGAAGAAAAATATGGGAATTTTCTCCTTAGAACCCCTGCTGCTTGAGCACAGTGTGTACTAGCTAAGTCTTGGGAGCAACCCAAATGTGCATAACCAAGGAATAGATGGAAACAGTTTTTATACAGCAGAGTGCTACTCAGCAGTAAAGAAAGATAAACTCAAGGCTTTTATAGGTAGGTGATGCCAGTAGAGACCATACTCATAAGGAAGTAAATCAGACGCCCATGTGTAAACATCATATTGTCTCTCTAGTGTGAGAAATTGAAAGAGTAAAATAAGATCGGAGGGTGTACAATAGATTTTTGTCAAGTGAGAAGTAATTGTTTAAAAGGAAAAAGGAACTAGGAAGGGGAGAGGAAGGACGGGAGAAGGAAGAAAAGTGAAAGGCAGTTACACTATTGGTCTCTCTCAGTTCATTGGAAAGGAAGGCTTCTGTTAATGTTAAATGGCAATCCCCGTGCCTTGTTCACTGAGCAACTACTTGCAGGATGACAGTATGCAATGTATTAATTACTGTTACTCTGGTATTTTGTTATGAAATTCTGTTTTACATTCTTTTCAATAAAATTAAAACTAAAGACTCCCTGTTGGTTGGATTTATATAACCTCTTCTAATTCTTCCCTGTGGAGTACCTGAAATCTAGTGTGCCTGTTCTATTCAAATATACGTACTTCAGGTAAATCACATAGAAAGGCAATTTGAAGGGGCGCCTTAGGCACAGTGCTAGGTGATTGCCTGAAGATGGTTGGTTAATCTCATTTTGCAGAAGAGAAAACTGGCTATCAGAGGGGTAGGAGAGTTCTGCCCAAGTTTACATGGGAAGCAGAATTTGAATATAGCATTTTGGGTTCTAAAGCTGATTAATCATCTACCCTATTATGATGTCTTTTTAAGTAATCAGCTTTTACATGACACATGTTTATATATTATATAATGTTTTCACAGAAATTTATTGTTCTTGTTTAATGCTCGTATTTTAAATTTCGAGGCTCATGTTACTTGACTTCACCAGAACCCTGTGTCCTCAATAAATAAGAGATTCTAATTTGGTTTGGTTTGGATCCTCTAACTTTAGGTGGAAATTACTACTCTGGCAGCCACCTTCCTCACTATATTTTGTTGCCTTTTCTGAGTATTGGTGTCTACCTCTTTTTTAATTGAACTTCAGGCCTAGTAATAATATAGCAGTTTTCATTTCTTCTACTTTGAGTGGAGGCTTTTTCTAAGGAAGTCTACTAAACTACACACACTTTGACAGGTTGCCTCGGCTTGTGAAGTAAAATAGAGCTAAGTTAATTTGCTAAGTCTTTTTATCTCTTAAAAACCTGTACAATGGGGTTTTTATTCTTGGTGCCACATACCTCACCACTTCCAGCTCTGAGCACGCTAAGCAGGCTATGGAGATGGGCTGTAGTGAATGCCTGTAATCCGAGCTCAGGGGAGGCTGAAAACAGGAGGATCACTATGAGTCCCTGCTGCCTAATGAGACCCTGTACCAAATACATGGGGGAAAAAATCTGTACAATGAAAGGTTTGGACTAGTACTTTTGTTTTTGTTTTTGTTTTGAGACAGTCTTGCTATGTAGTTCACATTGGCCTTGAACTCATTATGTAACAAAGACTCCTCAAACCAGCTGTGATCTGTCTCAGCCTCCCCAACTGTGGGATTGCAGGTGTGCGCTGTCATACTACCTGAAACAATCTTTTTTTTTTTTTAAAACATGTGTTTAGTACAGGGCCTATAGGGTCTCTCTACCCATTGTGATCTACATCCTCCTGCTTTTAGCCTCAAAAGTGCTGGGATTACAGGCATGTACTGCAAGGCCCAGTCTCAACTGTGGTCTCAGGATGTGGGGCCAGCACTACATGCAGGTATCAAACGGTGTCTGTGCCTGCCGAGAAACAGGCTCCTTAATCCACTAAAATATCTAGTGGCCCTGAAAATTATGTACTTTGAGCACTTAAAAAAACCCACAATTCTCCTGGGTGTGGTGGCACATCCTTGTAATCCAAGCAGTCTGAGAGGCAGAAAGCAGAAGATTGGAAATTCAAGCCCCTGAGGGCCGGCCAAGTAGCTGAGCAGATTAAAGCACCTGCAAGCAAGAGCACAGGCACAGGTTCCATCCCCAGGCCTACCTGCAGGCCATGTCCCCTGGGTTCCCAGAGAGGGCCATTGAGACTGGGTGTGGTGGCACACACCTGTAATCCCAGCTCTTTTGAGGCTGTAAACAGGAGAATCACTCCAAGTCCAATCTAGAGCCTCCCCTAAAATCCTAAAATACAAAAAAAAAAAAAAAAAAAAAAAAAAAAAAAAAAAAAAAAAAAAAAAAAAAAAAAAAAAAAAAAAAAAAAAAAAAAAAAAAAAAAAAAAAAAAGAGAGAAAGAAGAAGGAAAGGGAGAGAGAGAGAGAGAGAGAGAAAGAAAAAGGAAATTCAAACCTGCAAAGGCTTTGACTTCCATGCCTAGTACAATGAACAAAATGAAACTCATTCAATAAAAAGAAAACTACAGCATTTTATAATTCAAAACCATACATTAACAATTTAGCTGGTCTGGCCTGGAGACCACATTTCTTGGTAAATGCTAAGAACTAAAATCACTCCAGAAAAATTGAAGTGATTCATATTTATTCTATGCTTTAACCTGTGTGTGTGTATGTGTGTGTGTGTTTTGAAATCTTCTTTTGTACAGGGTCTTGCTATGCATCTCAGATTCAGGTAATCCTGCTGTCTCAGCCTCCCCAGCACTGGGATTACAGGTGTGCACTACCACACCCAGTTTTGCTGGCCGGGCAATGTACCCAGGGTTCCAGGGCTGGCACAGCATGTGGTACCTGGGATTATCAGCTCCTGTGCTTGCAGGCAGGCACCTAGACTGCCAAACTATCTCCCTAAGCCCTACTTGTGTGGCTTAAAAAAAAAAATGTCCAGTGTGGTGCCATAGTCCTGTAAGCCCAGCACTTGGAAGGCTGAGGCAGAAAGATTGCTGTGAGTTTGAGGCCAGCCTGAGCGACATGGCAAGACCTTGTCTCAAAAAGGAAAAAAAAAAAAAGTGCAAGGTTGTGAGTTTGAACCCCAGTCCTACTAAAAAAGAAAGAAAGGGGAAAAAAAATCGTGATTCTTTGATTGTTGTCTTTCCTAACACTACACTGGAAACTTAAATACCAGAAGAGACCATATCTCCATCTTGTAGCTTCTTACTATTCTACCCCTTCTGAGAAGAGGGTACATAAGTACATGTTAAATCAATGCATAATTTTTTAAAACTAGAGAGTCAGAATTCTTCCATACACGTATTTGTAAACAATTTATATTATGGCTTTCATTGCTGAGTTAAGTGAGAACATGTGACAACATTTATACAATGTTTTTTCTTATATATGTGCTTTTTCTCAATTGCATTTTGGCAGTCTGCCTTTGTCTCAAATTGGGATGCGCTATAAGCAGTAAACTTGTTTTATGGAGAGCTTTTAAGGACAGTATCCATGGCATCAGGTACTGCCATTATGCTAGGCAATAGTTACAAGTTCAAAGGAGAGATTTCTTGCTGACATTATTCTTAGGGGAAAAAATGTTTCTCTTTAACACCTGCTTGATTTTTGTCTTCAAAGCATTGTCTTCTGTCTAATGTTTGCTTTCTTGAAGTTCACAACCAAATTGGCAGCTCATGTCTAAGATTTAATCAGAGGCTTATCCCTGTATAAATGCTATCAATCTTTATCTTCATTTTAATCTTTCAAATTTCAAGTATGATTTATGTATTTTATAATTCATTAAGAGCCTGTACAAGTATCTTTCTGGGATAGTACAAATGTCACTGTAGCTTTTTATTTATTTTTCTTTGGGTTTTTTTTGGTTAGTTTTTATCTTTTTGAGACAGGGTCTCTATGCAGTTCAGGCTGGCCTTGAGCTCACTTTTGTAGCCCAGGCTGTCTTGAAGTTGGACTGATCCTCCTGCCTCAGCCTCCCAGTGCTGGGATTACAGGTGTGCACTACCAGGCCTGGCCCTATTTTTCTTAGTTTTTTGTCTTTATTTCAAAACAAGATGATAGGAAAGTAACTGGTTTTTGTATTGCATATTATTATCTTCAGAGTAGTTGCTCAGATTACAAGATATAGGTGTGCAAAATTGATAAAACTTTATAATCGCTGTTCCTTTCATTCAACTAAGAAATGAATCATACAGAAATTAGTGCAATTAGTTATTATATATATACACATACATACGTACATACATACTCCTTTGTTTTTCCTTTCCTCTATCGTCACAGTTATTCTTCCCTTCTGAGCAGTTTCTTTCCCTTTCACAGTATCTATTGTACCTTTTGGATTTTAATTACTCCTTCAGCTTCTTACACTAGGGAGACAGTATGACATTTACACATGTGATTCTAGTTTGTTTCACTTATGAGTGTGGCCTCCAGTTGCATTCATTTACCTTTAAAGTCCTTTGGGCCTTACTTTGTAATTCAAGATGGCCTTGAACTCACCATGCAGCCCAGGCTGGCCTTGAACGTGTGGCAACACCCCCACCTCAGCCTCCTGAGTGCTGGGATTATAGGCGGCGTGCGCTCACACACACTATAGCCCTTTTTCTTTTTGTTGGTTTTTTTAAGGACTAAGTTGATTTGTTTGCTGGGCATTATGGTTTAGCTGTGCAGTGTCCCCCAACAGTCTCATTTGTACAAAGGTGGCTAAATTAGAATATGCTGGAAGCAATAAATTGTACTGCTGTCCCAGATACTCTTGAGAACAAGTACGTCCATTATATCAGGTAATAGTGAACGCAGAGGAGAGATTTCTCTGATACTCCTAAGCTCAGAGTAAAATTTACAGCTCACATCAAAGATTAGTGATTTTAGGCATATCTATGTGTAAATTAATATCAGTCAGTCTCATTTTAATCTTTAGAATTTCAGTTGTGATTTATGTACATATTTGGTAGTTCAGTAGGAGCCTCTGCAATGCCTTTCTGGTAGTAATACAGATGTGACCAGAACTGTACAAGGGGGGAAGGGAAGACTAAGTTAACCTGCTTGCTGAGTAAGCAAATTCTGTGTGTGTCTCCATACTGAAAATGTAAGTACCAAGAAAAGTAAATTTTATTACATATTGGGAAAGAGTCTCAGTATTAAAGTTCTGATTGCTTCATTTATGGGCTAGAAATTTTCTTTTATTTTTTAGCTTATGTCACAAAATCACGAGGTTGGCTTAACAAATAGGAATGGAGTGGAATATGAGACTGAAGGTCAGCCTTTGGTACACATATACTGGGAATTCGGTTTTATTCTAATGAGTCCCTGCCCTTGAGCCTCCCTTGGTCCTGCAGATACAGAACGAGTTACAGGTGATTCCACTGTTGTAGTAGTTCTTGCTGCAGTTCTTGAATTTGCCTTGGTTAGACAACAGTACCTGTTTTATTGTTACAAAATAAATTTTTGTATCGTCAATAAAATAACAGCCATGCAGGGGCATACATGATTTTGGAGACTGAGAATTAAAACACTGAGACAAGTAGGAATAAATGTGACTCTTATTAAGGAGACACCAGAAGACACAAAAGGAAGATTCCCTCACTTTGACCAGGAGATATTAAGTACTTCTGAGTTTGCTTTTGATAATCAAGTTGCCTTTTTTCCAACGTGCCTGTATGTGGTCAGACTTTGCTGTGGCATTCCTCCACAGGCAGTACTTCATATGTTTTCTTGTCTTGCCAGCCAGAAATCTGGGTTCCACTTTTACCTGCAACCACCTAGGTGAATGATTTTAGATTAATTTGATGTATTGCAATGCCTCAAGTTTTGATGACTATACTCCACCCAAGAAGATGAGTGTCTCAGACACTCCCAGAAAGGTAGCGTGTTCTCTGGAAAGACCTGATGATGAAATAGCTAAGGAATATCATACTGTTAAGTAATTGCTGTATAATAAATCACTGTCCAGGTCCCTCAGATCCCTACTGGGCTCTGGGGATTGAACCCAGAGCGCTGTGCCTGCTAGGTGAGCACTCTGAAACTAAGCTACATGCCCATCCTTTTAATCTATCTATCTTTTCTTTCTTTCTTTCTACAAGATTACAAGATACAGGTGTGCAAAATATGTATATTGTATTATATATATGTATATGTATATGTATATGTATATATATATACGTATAATGGCCAGCTTAGCGTGCCCTGGGGCTGGCGCAGAATGTGGTGCTGGGGATTAAACCTCAATCCCCATGATTGCCTAAGCTTGCCTAAGTAGGCGCTTTAGACCGCTGACCTATCTCGCCGGCCCATTCCCATCCTTTTAAAAAATTTTTTATTTTGAGACAAGGTCTTACTAAATTTCCCCCTTACCCCCATCTTGAACTTGCAGCCTCCTGCCTCAGCTTCCTGAGTAGCTGGGATTATAGGCATATACCACTATACTCAGATTGATTCACCCATAGTTTCAAGAACAAAAGAGGTATTACTTGTAATAAAATAAAGTCTTACTGTTCTCTGAGAATTAAATGAAATTTACAAAAATCATGAGGCAGTTCACAGTATTAGACTAGTTAAAATTTATAATACTGCTCATATATACATGCTAAGTACCATCCTTGAAGCAAAAAGTGTATTTGGTTTCAGACTGACCGATTCTGAGATTGGCTTATGCATACTAGCACAAACCAAGTAAAAATTGCTAAAAAGTCAGGAAGAGGTTAGCTGCCAGGCATAGTGGTGCACAGTTGTAATCCTAGCACTTGGGAGGCTGAGACAGGAGGATTATTGTGAATAATAATGACTAAAAAGATAAAACCACGAGGCCTAGTAATATAGTATAATCTAAAATCATTCGTCTAAGTGGAACCAAGATTTCTGGCTGGCAAGACAAGAAGACATTGAGTACTGCTTGTAGAGGAATGCCATAGAAAAGTCTGACTACATATAGTCAGGTTGGAAAAGAGACAACTTGGTTATGAAAAGCAAACTCAGAAATAATTAATATCTGATCTCCTGGTCAGAGGCCAGTTTGCACTATAAAGTGAGTTCAAGGCAGCCTGCATTGCGTAGTGAGACCTGTCTCAAAAATAGACAAGAAGAAAATAAAAGGAGTTAGTTATAAACTAAATACACTCCAGAGGGCCTAAAAAGGTATTGGATCAAGGACAAGAATACTTTGAAGGCTAATGAGGATCATCAAAATTTACCTTTTGAGTTGTTTGTGCAACTGTAAAGATTAGCTGAAATAAGCTAAGTTATCCAGTATGTACGTATACAAGGTGCAGTTCTGTGGTAAGCAGGACACCACAAAGACTCAGGTCGGTTAGGTCTCTGCATGCCCCAGTACGACCTGAGAGTGGTCTTTATCCTCTATTGTGGAGGGTCACAGGTTGTTTTGTCAAGGCTTAGGTCCAGTCTGTGGTAGAAGCCTGCCTTTGCAGAGCTCTAAGGCACTGGTGCAGAGCAGATCTCTACCTGATCACCTATGGTAAGGGAGAAATGACAGCATGAATTAACAAAAGCATAATAAAGCAAAGGGTTCTGAGCACTTTCAAGTGTCAAGGAAAGCGTCATGCGCCGCTGCTTTTCAGGAAAGCAGTTTTATTCTCTTAAGCAGTCTGTTCCTGGACTGTGAAAACATTCTGACACAGTCATTTGGCATATTCTAAAAAATGTCAACTTCTTGTGGTGACTGTATCAGCTTATTCTATGATGTTTGTATTCACCAATATTGTCCTTGTGACATTCACCCATGGGAGTGCTTGCATAGTCTTTTACTGAGGCTTTTGTGTCTCTTCCAGAAGGCTCAGTTTCTGGTCTGTAGCTTATAACAGGAGCCTCTAAGCAATCCTAAAACAACCCACAAGCTACCTGTGGCGGTAAGACCGATGGGCTCAGGTTTATTTATTACAGTAGGCAACAGTACCAGATTGGAAAAAAATGGCCTTCTTCACTGAGCCATGTCAGTTTATCAGGATTTAGAGAATAATTACTTTTAGAATAAGAACACATTGTAGACAGGGAGGGCACTGACCAGTTTTGTAGTCTTTAACTTATAATGTATTTTTATTTTCTCTGCTTGTCTCCTTTATAGATATTTAAATGTACAGAGAAATATTTTTAACTTTTAAAAAATAATTAGAATTAACTTTTAAAGTATAATTCATTGCTTTTTAGTAGAATCAGGGTTGTACTATCATTGTTGTCTGTTTTTTTTTCAATTTATTGTTTAAATTTATTTTTTTTTCAATTTTTTTATTGTTTAAATTTAACAATGGTTATATTACATATTTTCATCATCAGATCAGTTTAGATTAATACATATAGGTATATAAGATTGATCAAACAATTAAACATTAACCTTTCTAAATCCACATTACTTTTTTTTCTCTTTTCCCTCTTCTTTTCTTTGAAAGTTGATATATTGCATATTGTCCTCACAATCATTCTACAGAGTACAGTGTGTGGGCATGACCCACCTCCCTATTGATGTTGCTTAGAAAAAAGAAAGAAAAAAAAAAAGGAAAGAATATACTTCTCTTTGGACTAAGAGGAAGCAGATACATACACAGTCAAAGGTTTTGCAATTGCAGTGTGCCACCAGTGAAGCTTGTGATGTTGGAGGCTATTGAATCTAAGCCTCCTAAAGCTCATCTCACCAATCTAGCTCTGCGTTCCATGCATT
>PVJA010053383.1:0-12008 GCA_004027025.1 Myocastor coypus
AACATAAACACAAAATAGAGTGAAAAGTAAATAGAAAATAATGTGAATAACAGTGTCAATCAATGCAATTAAAATATATTTTTAAAAATAACAATGAAAATCTGGCAGCTAGCATAGGACCAGTAAGAGAGCAGGTCCCTGCACAAGTGAACACGGTGGTGCATCTGATCCAGTGGCGTTGAAAAGTTCAAGGCAGCAGTGAGACTAGAAGCCAGCAGTTGGTAACTACATGAACCAGTGTGGTATGGGCACATAGAAGAGAAATGGGTGAGTAGAGCCACTGTTTTATATCAAAGGGCTTGAGAAAACTTCAACAACAGAAGACAAGTCCCAACTCCCACATTCAAAGGCCAAAATTAGCTCCCTTACTCAGCCCAAATCCCACTGCAAACCTGGGTTGAGTACATAGCACATTTCTGGGATCTGACATGGATGCTACCACAGAATTGTGAACACCACAGGCAGTTTACTACTTTTTGTCTTTGTCTAGTAAGTTTTCTTTTTACTGTTTTGTTGGGGTTGTTTTGTTTTTTTAGTTGTATTTTTGTTTCATTTTTTGTTTTCTTTTTCTATTTTCTTGTCTTAATGTTTAGGTTTCTTAACTTCCACTTTGTTTACTTTAACTCATCTTCTGTGAAGAGCTTAGGAAAATAATGGAGACAAAAAAATATAATGTAATATGGGAAAGAAATAGAATCCATGAAAAAAATCCAAGCAGAAATTCATGAGATCAAAATTTGCATTGAAAGTATATGCAAATGGTTGAATGAAGGCGAGGATAGAATATCAAGACTGTGGCTAGCAACCATGAAAAGAGATAACTTAAAAAAAGCAAAAGACTACAAAAAAATCAATCCAACAACTGTAAAACAAAGCAAAGAAGAATAACATAGGATTTATTGGAGTCAAGAGGCAAGCTAGGAGCAGTGCAAATACCATAAAAATAAACTCTTCATAGAAATAATGGCAAAAAAAATTTCCAAACATGGGTAAAGAATTTGACATACAAATAAATAAACCATATAAAACTCCAGACATCCATGGTTCAAATAAATCTACAAAAAGATCCAAGATCCCAGAAATTCAGGACAAGATCAGAATATGAAGAGTATAAAGAAAACCAAGTTGTTTACAAAGGAATGCCCATCAGGATCAACAGCTGCCTCAACACAAACTCTAAAACCAAGAAGATCTTGAAATGAAGAAACTCAACCCTAATAGAAAAAAAAATCATTCAACCCAGATTGGTATATGCTGAAAAATATCTTTCAAAATTAATGGAGCAATAAAATATTATATGACAAATAACAACTGAAGAAACTCATGACCACCAACCCAGCTCTTCAGAATTCTCAGGACTATCAAGATAGCTCAGCAGTCTAATATGCCTACTTAGGCAAGTTTAGGCAAGCTTAGGGACCACAGTTTGATCCCCGATACCACAGCCATGTCAGCCACCCCTCTAGGGCGGACTGAGCTGGCCACACAAAGAATAAAGATAGAAAGAAAGGAGGGAAGGAAGGAAAGAAGGGAGAAAGGAAGGAAGGAAAAGAAGAAAAAGAAAGAAAGAAGGAAAAATACTTAAGAAAGATAAGCCTGCTGGGTGTGGTGGCTCATGCCTGTAATCCCAGCACTTGGGAGGCTGAGGCAGGAGGATCGTTGTGAGTTCGAGACCAGCCTGGGCTACAAAAGTGAGCTCAAAGCCAGCCTGAACTGCACAGTGAGACCCTGTCTCAAAAAAAAAAAGATAAGCCAATGTACACCTGTTATAAACGTCAATGTGAATAGTCTTAGTTCACCAATTAAAAGAAAGACTGGAAGAGTGGATCAAGAAGCAAGTTCCAACAGTACACTGCATTGAAGAAACATATTTAACTCAAAAAGAAATTCACAGTCTAAAATTAAAAGGATGGAAAACAATATTCTGTGTGACAGGATCCAGAAAAAAACAGGGGTAGCTATTCTATCTGTAAAATATGTAAATTTCAAGACAAACCTGATCAAAAGAGACAAAAAAGGTAACCACATAATTCTTAAGGGGTGACTCCAAAAAGAAGAAATAACCACCGTAAATGTATGCACCAATATCAGTTACATAACTGCATAAAACAAATATTAATAGACATGAAAAAATCAAATAAACATTAACACAATTTTAATGGAGGACATTAATACCCCACTCTCACAATTAGATAGGTCAACTAGACAAGGCATCAACAAAGATGCATCAGAATTAAACTGATCCTGTGAACAAATGGACTTAACAGATATCCACAGAGTGTTGTACTCTACAGTATCAGAATAGACATTCTTCTCATCTGTACATGGGATGTCCTTTAAAACAGACCACATATTAGCCCATACAATATTCTTAAGTGCAAAGGAATTTAAAGTATCCTATATATGTTGTCTGACTATATTGCAGTGAGGTTGGAAATCAGCAAAAGAAACCACAAACACTACATAAACACCTAGAAATTAAACAACATGCTCCTTAAAACCAACAAATGGATCACAGAAGAAATCAAAAAGTAGCTACAATTAAATGATAATGCTAATAGAGCATATCAAAATTTGTCAGAAGCAATAAATGTAGCCTTATGAGGGAAATTTATAGTCATAAATTCATACATCAGGAAAAAAGAATAAGTGCAAATAAACATCTGTATGTTGAACTTCATGCTTCTAGAAGAAAATCAAATGCAAATCTTTAAAGAGAGAAAATTGTGAAAATCAAACCAGAAATTAATGGAATTCAGACTAAGTACACTGTATAAAAAAGCAATGAGAGCCAGGTGTGGTGGCACACGCCTGTAATCCCAGCACTCGGGAGGCTGAGGCAGGAGGATCGGTGCGAGTTCGAGACCAGCCTGGGCTACAAAAGTGAGCTCAAGGCTAGCCTGAACTGCATAGCGAGACCCTGCCTCAAAAAAAAAAAAAAAAAAAAAAAAAAAAAAAAAAAAAAAAAAAAAGAAACAGCAATGAGTTCAAGAGCTGATTACTTGAAAAATTGATAATGTCCTAACTGAATTTATCAAAAACATGAAAGACTAAAATTCAAGCAACTAAGTATGAGAAGGGCAAAGCAGGGTTGGTGAGATAGCTCGGCAAACTAAGTACCTACTTATGCAAGCACAGGGACCAAGGTGCAATCCCTGAAACCACATGCCATGCCAGCCCTGCCCCCAGTCTTGCTGAGCTGGCCACTAAGTCTGGCACATCCCTGTAATCCTAGCACTGGAGAGGCTGAAAACAGAAGATTCACTCTGAATCTGAGCTGTATAGTGAGATCCTGTACCAAATACATAAATTTAAAAAAGAAGACAGAAAGAAGAAAGGAAGGAAAGATAAAAGAAAGGAAGGAAGGAAGGAAGGAAGGAAAGAAAGAAAGAGAGAAAGAGAAAGAAGTGAAATAATAACACATCTAGAAGATAATCAATATCTACTTTGGGAACCTGTACTCTAATAGATGGAAAATGCAGAAAAAATGGGTAGATTCCTAATACATATGAGTAGCCAAAACTGAATCAAGAAGATATAAAAACTTTAAACAATTTGTTATCTGTAAATAAAATTTAAAATGTGATTAAAAATTTAGCAACAAAGAAAAACCCAGGGCCTCATGAATTCACTTTTCAATTGCACACACACACACACACACACACACACACACAAAAGAAAATATCTAATGTCACTAAGCTTAAACTCTTTAAGGAAATCAAAACAAAGCTTTCAAAATCATTCCTGGGAGCAAGCATTACCCTTATAATAAAACCAGAGAAGGACCCAACCCAAAAGGAAAATTACAGGCCAATCTCCCTGATGAGCATAGGTGCAAAAATCCTCAGTAAGTTACTAGCAAATGGAACACAGCAAATCATCAAGATTATACAACACCACCAAGTAGTATTCATCACATAGACACAGGAATGGTTCAACATATGCAAATCAGTAAAAGTAATACACTATATTAATGCACCATATTAAGAGATCAAAAACCAAAATCAAACAATCTTCTCAAGAGATGGAGCTAAACTTTTGACAAAGAACAACACTATTCATGGTAAAAGCCCTATAAAAATTGGAATAGATGGTATATAACTCAACCTGAAAAAAGCCACCTATGATAAACCAATAGCCAACATTAAACTAAAGGCCAAAACCTGCAAGCTTTCACTCTAAAATCAGGAACAAGAAACAAAATAAGGATGTCTACTATCATCACTCCTATTAAATATAGTTCTGGAAACACAAGCGTTGTAATTAGACAAGAAAAAGAAACAACACCCTTCACAATAGCATCCAAAAGTGAAATACTTAGGAATCAATCTAATAGAGGAAGTAAAAGATCTACGCATTGAAAATTACAGTACTTTGAATAGAGACTGAAAAAGATATAAGAAAATAGTAAGATATACCTTGCTCATGGATAGGAAGAACCAACAGTGAAAATGGACATACCCCAAAAATTGTTATACAGATTTAATACAATATAGATCAAATTAACACTATCCTACCTCTCAGAACTAAAGAAAACATTTCTAAAATTCATTTGAAAAAAGAAGAGATCTAAACTAGCCAAAATAATTCTGGGCAACAAACGGAAGGCAGGGGATGTTACAGTTCCACCTTATAATTATGCTATAAAGCTATTGTGATAAATACAGAATGATACTAGAAAAATAATAGACCTCAAGATCAATAGAACAGACTGGAAGATGCAGAAATAATTCTAAATATTCAGCCACCTTAGCTTTGACAAAGAAACCAAAGATATTCACAGAAAGAATGCCTCTTTAATAAGTGATCCTGGAAACTCTGACATTTCATATGGCAAAGAGTAAAACTAGACACATGTCTAAACTAATCTAAAGTGGAAATGTACTAAACTAAAATTTAAATGGATCAAGGATCTAAATATTAAAAATTGAAACACAAAATCTGCTGGAAGAGAGAATAGGCAGAACTCTTAAAGACATAGGCATAAGCTAAGACTTCATGAACACAATCCCAGCTAAATGGTTAATATTACAAAGAATAAACAACTGAGATCTCACCCTATTGAAATACTTGAAACAGTGAAAGAAATCAACAACAGAGTGAAAAGAAAAACCACAGAGTGGTAAAAATTTTAATCAGTTCACCCTAAGACAAAGGACTTTTGTGGGCACAAAAGATTTTTTAATACAATAGGGTAGTACTCAATCATGAAGGATAAATTTGAGACATTTATAGGTAAGTAGGCTGTCTTAGTTACTTTTTACTCGTTGCTGGGACAAATACCAGACACTCAAGACGAAGGAAGGAAAGGTTTATTTAGCTCACAGTTTGTGGAGGTTTCAGTCCGTATTCGGCTGGCCCAAGGCTGAGTGGAACAGAGCAGAGAGCATCCAGTTCATGGTGGCAGAAGTAGCCAACCAAACAGGGCAGCAGAGAGCAACAGCTCCAGCTCCAGTCTGTCTCTCTGTCTCTCTTTATATTACATTCAGGCTCTCTGCCTTAGCTCCCGCCCTAGGCCACACCCATAATCCCAGAAGTACTTCGACCAATAATCCCATCAGTACTAAAACCCATAATCCCAGGGATCAGGTATCAAGTCTCAAACTTTAGAAGTCCCCACCCAATGACTACATGAGGCTTTGGGGGGACAACTAGACATAAACCATAACATTCCGCCCCTGGACCCCCAAAGTCTCATACATATTCCTTTTTGCAAAAGACATTTTAGTCCATCTGTAAGAGTTGCCAAAGTCCCTATAGTTTCAGCATTGCTGAAAAGTCCAAATCCCAAATCTCTTCCAAAATCCAAGGCAAACTCACAACTGTGAGCCCCTGTACAATAGAAGAGTTAAACATATCCAACATTCAAAGGCATAAGATAAACATTACAATTCCAAAAGTTGCAAACAACAGGGTAATAAAAAACATTGGGACCAACACATGTCCAAAATCCAGCAGGGTAAATATTAAATCCCGTAGTTCCAACTGGAGAATCCAAAGCAGTCTGCACTGAGTTGTGAGCATCATGCAACTCTGCTCCTATAGCACTCTTGCTGGTAATTCCCATGGCTTCCCTCTTAGGCCGGCTTTGCTCCCTCTTAGCATGATCCATGTTCCTGGCTTTTCCAAACTTCTGGGGTTTCCACTGAATTGGCTTCTCACTCTCTGCTTCACACACTGCCCTCTCAGGAGCACACTGCCTGGCCTCCCAGGCCTTCTTCTGAAATCGAGCTGGAAGCCTTCTTAAACTAACAGCTCTCGCATTTTGAATGCACCTAAAACCAATGCCACGTGGATAATGCCAGGGTCTGCTGCCAGCTGGAGCAGTAGCCGGGCTACCTTCTCTCTTGCTTGTAGGGGTGGAGTGCATGGATTGGTGAACACTCTGACCTTGATTCCTAGGAACAAACTCTCTATGCTGGTGCCATTTTGGAACTTGGTTTGGCCGCTGCCGCCATTCTGGTACTTGGGTCTCTGTGGCCTTCTTCTCAAGGCAAAGACTCTCTCCTTTGCAATTCTGGGGCTTCAAAGCACAGAGAGCTGCTGCCTCTTGTGATGCTCTCAGGCCATCTTTTCGATTCGCTGGTTCCTTCCCAGCAATGGAGATCCTCTCAGCTCCATCTTTGCAGTCCACAGCTCTCCTGGTGTTTCCTTTCTGGCCAAACTCACATTTTAAATCATCCTGCTTGGCTCTTTTCTCTTGATTTTCAACATAAATCTGGCTAAAAGCAACCAATAACAACTACGCCACCGCCCCAATAGTTTGCTGCTTTGAAATGTCTCTTGAAAGATTAATCAGTCCGCCATGCTTAATCTCAGTCTTGGGCAAAGTCTCTGGGCACGAGCAAAATTCTGAAAGACTTTCAGCCAATCCATAGCGCAAATCATCTGGAGTTCAATGACCAATGCTGTCCTTTTTTCCAGCAGAAACCTCCTCAGCCTGGTCTTTACAGGCAGGCCTTCTGTCAGTCCTCCGGTCTAAGCTCTGACCAGAATCGCCCAAGCTGAACAGCCAGAGCCATTCCAGTACTTTGTTTTTAGCTGACATCTCTGAACCTTTCCTATTTCTTCCCGTAAGCCATTCCCAAAAGCTTGTAATCCACATTGTCAGGTATAGTTGCAGCAATGACCCCACTTCTCTGGTATCAAATTCTGTCTTAGTTACTTTCTACTTGTTGCTGGGACAAATACCAGACACTCAAGATGAAGGAAGGAAAGGTTTATTTAGCTCACAGTTTGTGGAGGTTTCAGTCCATATTCGGCTGGCCCAAGGCTGAGTGGAACAGAGCAGAGAGCATCCAGTTCATGGCGGCAGAACAGCAACAAAATGGTGGCAGAAGTAGCCAACCAAACAGGGCAGCAAAGAGCAACAGCTCCAGCTCCAATCTGTCCTCTTATTCACTTTTATTATCTTTTTAAAAAAAAACATTTACTTGAGAGAGAGTATAGGAAAAATTGATATGACATTAGAAGCAGTACACATTTAGGAAATCAGAATGATGCTGAAAGAAGTCTATTTTTCTAGTATGTCAGCTATTATTGCCTTCTATTTCTAAATATGTGAAAGAAGTCATTCTGAAGAATGGGATAATAAAATAATTAAAAGGATAAGCTACACTGATAAACAAAATGTTCTTCCATCTTTATTTCCTCACCTGTAGAATGAAACCTATGAAAACATGAAGTTTAGGCATGTGCTAACATTAATATGCTGTTAGTCTTACTGTTAATGTTATAGTCATTGTATTAATAAGTGCTATTGATATAGGATTTCATTATTGCCACTGTAATTGGAGCCTTTTGTTGCATACATTTGATTAATCTTTTTCTAATTTTAAGAAAAATGGGGGAAGCCGGGCGTGGTGGCGCACACCTGTAATCCCAGCACTCGGGAGGCTGAGGCAGGAGGATCGGTGCGAGTTCGAGACCAGCCTGGGCTACAAAAGTGAGCTCAAGGCCAGCCTGAGCTGCATAGTGAGACCCTGTCTCAAAAAGACAAAAAAAAAAAAAAAAGAAAAGAAAAATGAGGGAATGTGTTCTTAAATTTAATTCTATGATAATGTAGATATGAAGAGCAAACATTTATGAGCAGAGCTTATGAAAGACAGATATTTAACCTAGAAATGTTTATCCAAGTAGGACTTTTGAATATTCATGTAGTTAACTTATTTTTAAATTTATAGCTTCATTTTTTTAGCTTTATATTTTCTTATAGTTCCCCTTATTTGGCTTTAATTTTTATTTTATGTAGCTGTCTCATCAAAAGAATGTCAACTATGTACTCACAACTTTCCTCTTCCTGACTCTATTACTAGAGCATATTCTTTAAAACATGTCTTTTCAAAGTGGTACGTGTAGTGATTAAGTGCACTTACCGAGCACCTACAATTCACTGATACAATGTAAGCCCTTGAGGATTTAATACTGACAGTGATGGATAGTACTGGGACTCTCTTAGGGCTTACAGTGTAGGTAGCACAGAATAATCCCCAAGAGCTTCAGTTTTCAAGTGAGATAGCATTGTCTGAGTTCTAGCTCTGACATTTAGTATCTGAGTAACTGCATAAGTTAATTAACTACTATGAGTCTTATATTAAAAATGAGAATGATGAAAGGAATACTCGTCTCATAAGTATAAGGATTAAACAAGATAGCACACATGCAACCTTTAGCATAGTTCTTGTCCCAGAGTAAGTGAAGTCCTGCGTAAATGGCTGGAAGTGTCTCCCACCCAAGTACTAACCAGGGCCAACCCTGCTTAGCTTCTGAGATCAGATGAGATCGGGCATGTAATTACAATACCAGATGCCTTCCCTACTATAGGAGCAGAAGAAATGTGCTGAGAAAGCAAATTGCCTGCTGAATCAGTATCATCTTAGGGTAAAAGCCCAATGCCCTGATAAAACTTGGAATACTTGAGCTTTAAAATTCTGTAACAAACTAAGCATTGTGTCTTCCTTTTGGATAGTTAATTTTTTCTTTACTTGCCTTATAGGTGATTTGCATGGAAACCTAGATGATCTTCTCTTGATCTTCTATAAGGTAACCAATTATTTTGCTAAAATTTGCATTTCTGAAGATAGTTCTAAGGCCGATAACAATATTAGTTCTGTTAGAGACATGTACACATGTGTAATAATAACAGTTTTTATCCAAGAAACTGAAATGTGTATAGAAGAATATCTTTTGGGTTTTTTTTACACTCATCTCATAAATTTGCTTAAAAATTTAGTTGTGGGGGTTTTGGTCAACTTTATGTTCTTTGTACATTCATTAGGATTTGCACTTGATTATATTTATTCTTTGTTTTAAAATTTTATTTGCATATGTTCACAATATGTAATTATTGTCTTTATTCAGTCATCAATATCTAGGTGGTACAAGATGAAAAAGGAAGACCTCTGTTTTATTTCGCTCAGAATGGAACACATCACATACCAGTCTTCTATTTCAGGTCACACTAATTTGTATAAAAGCAGTTTCTTACAAAGAGTTCCAAAGTGCTCTTTCCTCTTTCTTAATTTACCAACTCTGGGCTCCATTGTTCTTTTAGTGCTGTCATTCTCTTCATTTCTTGAATTTTGCTTGTGAAAACCAGCACAGACAGCCCACAGCAGCTTCCCTATTGTGGAGTTTCTCTACATCTCTTTGGTTGGATTTCCTTTCTCTCTGATCTGAAATGTGAATGTTTGTTTCTGGGATGTCCAACTCTTATACAACATAGTAGGTCCCTGCCTTTACAGTAGTATGCTTTAATACTGGTCTTCTGAATGCCTCCTTTTCATTAATGTGTTTATTATATACTCATGAAATGTCATTCTCACATCTAACATGCCAAATAATTGGTTTAACATGTGTATCTCAGACCAGTTGAGAAAAGATATATTTTGATTTTTATGACCTACTCTTTAAAGCTATGAGAGATTGAGTGAGCCTTGTAGCCTCCATGAATCTCAATTTCTCTTTCAACTATAATACTATCTTGAGCTTCTACCTCATATGAAATTGTCCTGTAGATAGCACAGCACAAATATCCAAAAACAATTTAAAGCTATATATTATAACAGAAATACAAGGTTTTTATTTCATTCATCCAGAAGGGAAGTTTCAAAGCAAATTAGGTAGGTCAAACCAGAGTAGGTGAATTAAGCTGGTTTAGAAAAAGATTTAGTTGCAACTGCAAGGATACAGAGCATGATACCTAGGGGGTGAGGTCAGAGGAAATAGAAGGCTGTTGAGGTAGTCAGTTGGTACAGGAATTTTAGGCAAAGGTTAGCTGGTAGGGAGCAATTCTGAATGTCAGCACAGAACTTAAGCTGCTTAGAGAAAGAAAGGAAGCCAGGGTGGGGCCACTCAGCTGGCTCAAAGGGGAAGACTGAAGGATTGGAATACTTCCTAGGGTCATGGAACCAGCTAACTGGGGAGTGTCTTAAAAAGCAGGCAGGGTGAGTAGTTGTAGGGGAAGTATTACCAGGTGATCAGAAAGTCTGAGGCAATGTCTAGAAAGTGGTTGAAGTGAGTGTGGAGGAGAATATTGTGGATAAAGAGAGCAAGGCCTAGAAAGCAGATATGTTATTTAAGTGGATTGGCCACCTGGACCATGAGATGAGGAGCTGGCGAAGGAGTCTAATCAGAGGACCTAGACCTTAAAGGAGGGTGTAAAATTGTTCGTCTATTGGTGACTCTTAAAGAACAAGTGGATCTTCCCCTACTCTAGGTGTTTGTCCCAGTGAGAAATGGCCCTTCTTTCAAGAGAGCTATAGAAGTTAGTTCATCAGCCAGCTTAAGGGAGGCCAGATTCATAGAAAATACCTTTAAAAGGAGTTGAAGGGAAAGGGAGTTTACTTACTATAACTTGGGGATTTACTGGCTATATTGGAAAGCTGTGGAAGAGGTAGAAGGTGAGAGAAAGCCAGAAGTTTCAAACTTAAAAGGGATTTGTTCACCCCAGTATGTAGCTTCATACTGTATGTTTAGAAGTGCACTCATGCTATTTTGATGACTATGCTCCAAGGAAGGAGGAAGGGGATTGAGGGAGGGATATAGAAAACAAATAACAATACATCTAGTAATTCTTTTTCTAGATGCTTTGCAGAATATGTAAAAAGGAAAAGCGATAAATAAAGTAAGTTAGGAATTTAGTCCCTAAATTCCAAGGCACTTAGAAAAGAAATTTTCTTGGGAGGTGTTGAAGATATTAAGGTGTGATCAGGCATAGAGCCCTGGAGTAGACAGACGAGAAAAGAGAGTAATGTTTTCTGACATATTTCTTTGATTGCGTCACCAAAACTATATGGAGCATATAAAGCTGGAAGGTGTTAATATAAAGACTGAACAGGAGGAGGTGGGTGGTAAGAAGTACTATAAAAGGAAGTAGAGGTGAAAATATAGCATTCAAATGGGAGGAAGAAACATTTGGAGAACTAACCAATGGCAACATTCAGGAAATAGGAATTGTGAGCCCAGTAATGACAGAATGAGGCACTACTCTATTACTTTTGAGATAGGCAGGGCCACAGGGAGGTGAGAGGGGTGTTTGGAAGATAAAAATTTGCAGGAGCCATGAATTACAATTCTGGCAGGCTCGAGTGAGAAGGTAAAATACATCTTGGAGGTGGAATGGACTGCACACACCAATTGCATGATTTAATAGGGGAAATTGAAGGCCGAGCCACTAGTGACAGAAAGATTTCACCTTAAGAAACTGAAAAGAGATCTGACATGCATCATGAAGACTGTAGGTAATAAAATTGTACTGTCTAAAGATTATTGCTAAATTAATTGAATTTAGGTACCCTTGTCACAAAAATGTGTGACTATGAAACGATCTGCTAATTTGCATGTTATATGCATTCCATAACATGATACATACATATATAATGTATACATATATAACATTAAATAATGTTTATTTTGTATTTTTTATTATTTTTATTTTTGCAGTGTGTTTAGCACAGGGTCTATAGCAGCAATTCTCAACTTGTGGGTTGCAACCCCTGCAGGGGTTG
>PVJA010053384.1:0-11971 GCA_004027025.1 Myocastor coypus
TTTGTTTGTTTGTTTATTTATTTATTTTTTGTGTGTGTTACTGGGGATTGAACTCAGGACGCTGCACTTGCCAGGCAAGCTGCTTTAAATAATCACTCTAACCCCAAACTCAAACTCCTTCCATTAAGTCACCCTGCCTTCTTTGAGTTGAATATAAGATCAAGGCATTTTAGCCCAGTTAACAAATGTGTGTTGGGTAGTGCTCCGTTGTATATCAAGGTGTGTTCCAGTCACTGGGTAGAAACACAAGTAAGTCAGCCCCCACACTACTGGAGCACGAACTCTAGCAGAGTAAGACCAAAATAAAAAGGACGGTAATGAAACAGATCAAGAGTTGCAAGACATTAATGCACCATTAAATACATATGCACATACATACATATACATACATACATGTAAAGCATCAACAGAAGAGAATACTGAAGAACAGACTGGTGCTGGCTTACATACAACAGTCCCAGGAGACCTACCTGGCAGCAGGCCTGAGGGACAGGAGGAGGTGAGGCCTTTGGAAATCTGGAAAGAAAGAAGCCAGAGAGAGGGAGGAAAAAGGAAAAGTCCCCGCTCCAGCTGCAGGGGGAGTTGCCGCCCACTTCCAGTGGAGTCTCGGACTTGCTCTCGGCCATGTGGGCTTCTGTGCCCAGTCACATCACAGAGTGGCATAGCCATCCCACAGACAGGGGATGAAGGGTGCCAGTGCTCCTTGTCAACTCTGACAGCTCAGGCTGGGAGAGCTGGCTGGTACACTGCCAAGGACCAGGCCTTGTGACAGGTGATGGGGACCCTGCTAGGTGATGTCAACCAATGCCATCCCATACCCAACCCTGTCCCAAGATGATGAGACCTTGCTTCAGGAACAGGGGGTGGACAGAGGAAGAAGGCCTTGTGGCTCTGTGTGGGGCTGAGGCTGACAACCTGGTCCTCCTGAGGCAGAGAGTGCCTGGTGAGGACAACTCTCAAAATACAGGCATTTGGGCTTAGAGAAAATCTAGTTCCTCATTCATTTAACCCTTACCCACCCATTTTCTTTTTCTTAAAATTACACTTGTTGGTACATTATAGGTCTTCATGATGATTATATTCATCCTTGGGAATCTGCATCTGTCCCTGACACAACTTGATCCTATTTTCCCCCATTCTCCTGCCCCTCTTAAACCCCTCCTCCCCTCCCCACATACAACAGCTTTGTTTCCAGTTTTTCCTTCTTTTCCATCATTTTTTTCTTTTCTCTTCCTTCCTTTTGCCCTTCCCCATCCTTAGTTCCTCTTTGCTTTTGAACATTTTCTTCCTCTTTCACAATATTTATGGTACATTTTGATCTTTATTTACACTTTCGGTTTCTCACATCAGAGAAACTGGTATTTACACATAGGTGTCTGGTTTGTTTCACTTAAGAGTATGTCCTCAAGGTGCATCCAATTAGCTAGAAATGTCTCAAGCTTATCCTTCTTTATGGTAAAGTAGTACTCCATTATATATATATATATATATATATATATATATATATATATATATATATACAGATCTTTTTTATCTATTAACCAGAGTATGGGCATTTGGACTGTTTCCAGGATTTAGCTATTACAAACTGTGCCACAATAAACATGGGTGTGCCTATGTGGCTGTGGTATGATGCTTTTAATTCTTCCCAGAAGATACCAAGAGGGAAAATAGTTGGGTCAAGCAGAATGTCTAGATTCAGTGTTTTGAGGAATCTCCACTCTGGTCTCCACAGTGGCTGCGCCAGGCTGCACTTCCACCACCAGTGGAGCCAGGTTCCTTTTTCCCCACAGCCCTAACAGCACTTGTTATTGGTTGATTTTCTGATGACAGCCATTCTTTCTGGGAAAAGATGGCATCTCAGCACTGTTTTAGTTTGTATCTCTCAAATGACTATGATGTTGAACTTTTTTTTATATTTATTTCATATTTGTACCTCTTCATCTGACACATGTGTATTCATTTCAGATGCCCATTTTGGGAGTTGTTCTTTAAATTTGAAAGTCTGGCTTTTTAAATTTTTTTAATA
Source organism: Myocastor coypus (assembly GCA_004027025.1). Classification (NCBI taxonomy): domain Eukaryota; kingdom Metazoa; phylum Chordata; class Mammalia; order Rodentia; family Myocastoridae; genus Myocastor; species Myocastor coypus. Next base: position 2,030 of record PVJA010053384.1, read on the forward strand.
TATTCTAGACAATAGTCCTTTGTCTCAGGAACAGATGACAAAATTTTCCCCCACACTGCAGGATATCTCTTCACTCTGCTGCTGGTTTCTCTTGTAGTGCAAAAGCTTTTTAGTAAGATCCCAATTGGTGATTTTTTGTGACAGTCCCTGTGGAGTCAGGGCTTTTTTCCTAAAGACTTTGCCTACACTAATGTCTCCAAAAGTTCTACGTATTCCACCCAATCCACCAGAGTTAGTGTTTCTGTTTTAATATTTAGATATTTGATCTATTTCAACTTTAGTGCATGGTGAAAAATATAGGTCTAGCTTTAATCTTCAGCATCTTTCCCAGCACCATTATTATCTTTCTTACAGTGTACATATTTGGTTCCTTTGCCAAAGATAAGGTGTCTGAGTGTGTTTGGAGTTGTTTCTAAATTTTCCAATCTGGGGGCTGGGGAGATAGCTCCGAGGCACAAGTGCCTGCTGGGCAAGTGCAAGGTCGTGAGTTTGAACCCTGGTCCCACAAAAGAAAAAAATAAAAATAAATAAATAAATAAATAAATAAATTTTCCAATCTGTTCCATTGACCCTCAGGTCTGATTTCCTGACTGTACTATGCTGTTTTTATCATAGTAGCTTTGTAGTATAATTTTAAGTCAGGGATTGTGATGGCACCTGTCTTGCCTTTTTTTCTCAGTTTCCCTTACTACTCTAGGTGTCTCCTGATTCTAAGTAAATTTTAGGATTGTTTTCTCTAATTCTGTGAGATATACTATAGGAATTTTAATTGGAATTGCACTAAACCTGTATAACAATTTTGGAATATGGCCATTTTCACTATATTGGTTCTTCCTACTCAAGAATAAGGGATCTCCTTCCTTTTTTTTTTTTTCTCCAGAACTGGGGATTGAACTCAGATACTTGCCTTTGCCAGGCAAGTGCTTAATCTACTGAGCTGTCTCCAGAGACCCCCCCTTATATTTTTCATATCCTCTTCAATCTCCTTTTTCAGAGTACTGCTCTTGGGAGGCTGTAAACAGGTGGATCACTATGAGTCTGCTCTAGTAGTGAGACTCTGAACACCCTTAGACCCTTCCCTAGAATATAAAACAAAACAAACAAACAAAGTGAAGGCTAAGCAGGTGCTTTGGACCAGCCTGATAGCTCAGTGGACTAAAGCACCTGCTTCAGCAGAGCTCAGTGGCCAGGGCTCAGTCCCCAGCATGTCATGCCAGCCCCGTGTCTGGGTTGCACTGAGACAGCAGGTGATTGAGACTGGGCATGGTGGTACACACCTATAATCTCAACACTTTGGGAGGCTAAAAACAGGAAAATCACCATGGTTCCAATCTACAAGTGAGACCCTGTCTCCCTTGTCCTAAATACATAAAAAATAAAACAAAACAGAGTACTATAGTTTCCAAAGTAGAGGCCTTTTACTTCCTTCATTAGATTAATTTTTAGGGTTTTCTTTTGTTTTGCATGCATGCATGCTATTACAAGAGGTCATGTTTCCCTAATTCTCTTCCAGTGAGTTCATTTGTGTACAAAAATGCTATTGATTTTTGAGTGTTGACCTTGTACCCAGCTATGCTATTGAATTTTCTTATTAAATCTACAAGTTTTTTATTGACACTTTTGGGGTATAGAGTACCATATCGTCTGAATATAATGATAATTCAACTTCTTCCTTTCCTTTCCTATTCCTATTCCTTTTATTTCTTTTGCTTGTCTAATTGTTCTGGATAATATTTCCAGAAATCTCAGATCTATATTAAATAAGAAGACTGACAGTGGATATCCTTGTCTTCTTCTGGATTTTACACTGAAAGCTTCCCTATTTTATTCATTCAGGATGATGTTAGCTATTGTTTGGCATAGATGGCTTTTATCAGACTGAGAGAAAGACTGTCTATTCCCATTTTCTGTAGACTTTTCATCATAAATGATTGCTGGATTTTGTCAAAAGCTTTTTCCACATCTACTGAGATAATCACATGTTTTTGTCCTTGGCTCTGTTAATATGTAGTGTATTACATATAATGATTTGTGGATGTTAAACCATTGCTGCACCCCTGTGGTGAATCTTACTTGGTCACGATATACAATGCTCTTGAGGATTTGCTGCACTCTGCTTGCCAGTATGTTATTGAGGGGTTTTGTACCTATGTTCCTTAGGGAGGTTGACCTGTAGTTCTCTTTCTTTGTTGAGTCTTTCTCTGGTTTTGGTGTCAGCATAATGCTAGCTTCCAGGATTGAATTTGTGAGTATTACTTCCCTTTCAATTTCGTTAAAGAGTTTGAGAAGTAATAGCATTAGGTATCTCCAAATTTCTTGTACAATTCAGCAATGACTCTGTCAGAGCCTGGCCTTTTCTTTGATGGTAGGGTATTAATGCCATCTACAATTTCACTGATGGATACTGGTTTATTTAGAAATTTTAGAACTTCTTTTTATTCATTCAGTACAGGGTCTCACTATGCAGTGCAGACTCATTGTGATCCTCCTGTTTTAGTCTCCTCAGCGCTGGGATTACAGGCTTGTGCTACCATGCCAGGTCTCAGTGGCCCACTCAGCACACTGGAGGGCAGGGCTGGAGCAGCATGTGTCGCTGGGAGTCAACTCTTGGTCCCTGAGCTTCCCTAAGCAGGCCCTTAGTCTGCTGAGCTATCTCACTGGCCCTTTTTTGTATCTTCTTGATTCAGCTTTGGTAATTCATATGTACATAGGAATCTTTCAATTTCTGCTGCATTTTCAATATTATTAGAACAGAAGTTCTCAAAGTAGATATAGATGATTTTCTGGATTGCTGTAAAATCTGTTGTGATTGACTCTTTTCATTCTTATATAGATTTGAGTTTTTCCTTTGTTGATAAAGTTGACTATAGGTTTGTTAACTTTATTTAATCTTGCACGGAACCAACTTTTCATTGATTTTTTGTATTAGTTTTAGTCTGCATTGCATTGATTTCTATGGCTTGACTTGATCTTTTTTTTTTTTTCTTGTTTCAGAACTTTTGTTTGTTTGTTTATTTATTTATTTATTTATTTATTTATTTATTTATTTATTTATTTTTATGGCCAGCTCAGCCTGCCCTGAGGGCAGGGCTGGCATAGCATGTGGTGCCGGGGATCGAACCACGGTCCCTGCAGCCGCCTAAGCTTTCCTAAGCAGGTGCTTTAGACCACTGAGCCATCCTGCCGGGCCCTTGACTTGATCTTGTTTTCTAGAAGCTTAAAGTTCAGCATAAGGTTATATATTTCAGGTTGTCCTATTTTCTAGATATGGATATCCATTACTGTAAATTTCCCTGATAAGACTGCTTTCGTTGCATCTCACAAATTTGGATATGTTATATTGGCATTAATTTTTTTTTCTTTTAGAATTTTATTTTATTTTTTCTTGTTTCAGAACTTTGTTTGTTTGTTTATTTATTTATTTTTTATGTCTGGCTCAGCTTGCCCTGGGGGCAGGGCTGGTGCAGCTTGTGGTTCCCCGGGATCAAACCGCAGTCCCTGAAGCCGCCTAAGCTTTCCTAAGCAGGCGCTTTAGACCACTGAGCCATCCTGCCAGGCCTGGCATTACCATTGAATTATAGAAACTGCCTAATTTTTATTTTATTTCATCTGTGGTCCATTGTTTATTCAGGAGAGTGCTACTGAATTTCCATGTGTTTCTAAAGTTCTTATTTCTTTTGCCATTGATTTCCAATTTCATTGTCCTGTGGTCTGATAATATTCATGGGATAGTTTTAATTCCTTTGCATTTACTTAGGCATGTTCTGTGAGCTAGTACGTGGTCTCTTTTGGAGACTGCCCTATGTGTATGCAGCTCAGAAGAATATATATTCAGATGTTGTAGGGTGGAACATTTTATGGATATCTACTAAGTCTATTTGTTCAAAAGTTTGGCTCAGGGGCCGGGGAGCTAGCTCCATGGCACAAGTGCCTGCCTGGCAAGTGCAAGGTTATGAATTGGAACCCCAGTTCCACAAAAGCAAAACAAAACAGGTTCACCCAGGTGTACATTTGGAAAAAATAAAATTTTATTATTAAATGAAAAAAAAGTTTGGCTCAGTTCTGATATTTCATTGTTTAGCTTTTTGCCTAGTTCATCTATTTGTAACTGTGGGATATTGCAATTCTCCAGTATAGTTGTATTAGTGCTAATTTTTTTTCCATACAATGAATATTTGGTACAGGTTCTCACTACGTAGCTCAGATTCATATCAATCCTCCTATTCTCAGCCTCCCTACCACTGGGATTAGAGGTGTGTGCCACCATGCCCAACCTCAGTTGCCAGCTCAGCGAACTCGGGGGCTGGGCCAGTGTGCCATGTGGTGCTAGAATCCATTCCTGAACTTGCGTAAGCAGGCACTTAGTCTACTGAACTATCTCGCTGGCCCTAATATTTGACTTCTTTAAAGAGAAAAAATAAATAACAAGAACAAAGAAAAAACAATATGAAACAATTAAAATGGCACCAAATTTTAAAACAAGAGTAGGAAATTAAGAATGGTTGTTATATTACTTATTATAATCAAATTTTTTGCTCAGATTACCAGATGTAGGTATGCAAGATTGATCAAACAATTAAACATTAACTCTTCTTTTCAATAAACCTTAATTTTTTTCCTTGTCCTTTTAACTTTTTATTTAACATTTGTTTTATATAGCTGGGCACACTGGTATTTGTTGAATGTCTGTTTACGATTGTCATCTCTTCTTGGATTGCTCCCTTATGAGGTTGTAGTGAGCCCACAGCCAGGGACTTGAGATGTTTACATGGAACTGATTTGTAATATGGAACTGTGGAAGCTAAGAGAGATAAACAAGGGAGTGATGCCTGTAGCATCTCACCACAGAGTGGAAAGTTTGCAGGAGGAAATAAATACAAGGACCCAGGAGGGTCCAAGAGTTCTGAACAGGATGTGAGAGTAACCAACCAGGGAATGGAGGCGTTAACTAAAAAAGGAAGACAGCTTTCAGATCTTTGTGTCTTGGCCCAGCAACCTTTGAATGTGTGACTGTTATTCCAGATTTGCCAACTTCATTGAAGAAATACCTAGTAGATTCGTAAAGACACTACCGGCTGTGTCTGGAGGGCCGTGGAGGTGTGGCCTTGACCACATATGATACAGTTCTCAACTGCTCCCCTCTGGTGCTGTTCTGGCTCTGCTCCCTACCTTCCAGGAACCAAGCAGCTCTGCCCTGGCATGTCTCTCCACCATGACATTCCTGCCTTGTAGCCAGATAGATGACTGAACTGGATTCCGCCAACCCTGAGCTCAAGCAAATCTTTCCTCCTTTCATTTGTGTCAGGTAGTATCCAGCAGCAGGAAAGCTGACTAGAACTGGATCCCTGAAGAGCTGGATCATTGTGGGAACCATGTAGTCAAGCAAAGCCATTCATCTATGGCAGATGGTAAGCAAAGAAACAGGAAGTATCTGGGTCCCTTTGCATTCCCTTCAGGGGGATTCCCCTAGGGACCAAACTTGCCCTCCCTGAGCCTCTCTTTCTAAAAGTTCCACCATCTCCCAGTAATGCCAGAGGCTAAGCACTAAGCCTATAACACCTGGCCTCATGGCCTCAAGATCCACATTACAGGGGCCAGCCAGATGGCTCAGTAGTCTAAAGCACCTGTGCAGGAAAATTAAGGCAAGCCTCCGAATGCTCCTAGATTCCTGGCACCACATGCTGTGCACCCCCACCCCAGGGCGGGCTGAGCCAGCTGTAACACAAACAAATAATGAGGTTTAAGAGAAAGAAATTTTTAAAATCTTAAAAAAAAATCCACATTACAGCAAAACCATTAAACTGTTTGAGTACTAGAGGAGGTTCTTCCAATGTCTATGGATCTGAGGAATAGGCAAGGGATGGTAGGTGGCATAATCACATGATACAAGTTTTTTGTTGTTGTTTTTCTTTTTTTTTTTTTTTTTTCTGGTGGTACCAGGGATCAAAATCAGGACCTTAAACTTACCAATAAGCATTTATTCCACTTATCTATCTCCCTATGCCACACGGCATAAGCTTTAAAGGAACTATGGTAGAAAGTTTAGAAAGGAGGGAGGAACAGAGCTCCACTACAGTGACTGTTTTGTTTTGTTTTGTTTTGTTTGGTATTGGAAATTGAACTTGGGACCTTGCACTTGCTAGGCAGGCGCTTATGCCAGTAAACTACATCTCTGGCCCTATGATGACTTTAAAGAAATGAGTTAAGAAAATTATTATGACATGAATTACATTTCTGGCTAATGCCAACTTCTGGGTACTCAAAATAGGTAATCAATTAATCAATCTCATTTGGAAACAATATAATAAATTTTAGAGCACACATTTACAACTCTGAATATCAAAATTACTAGTTGTCTAAATTCTGTCAGGATGAGATTCTTCCAAACAATAAATGTGTGAATTTAGGTACTGAGGTGAATGGATGTAAGACAACCAAAACAGGAAAGGGGCTGCCAGGATGTTGGTGCATGCCTGTAATCTCAGCCCTTGGGAGACTGAGGCAGGAGGATCGCTGTAAGTTCCAGACCAGCCTGGGTTATAAAGTGAACTCAAGCAGCCGGGCGTAGTGGCTCACGCCTGTAATCCCAGCACTCGGGAGGCTGAGGCAGGAGGATCGGTGCGAGTTCGAGACCAGCCTGGGCTACAAAAGTGAGCTCAAGGCCAGCCTGAACTGCACAGCGAGACCCTGTCTCAAAATAAATAAAGAAAGAAAGAAAGAAAGTGAACTCAAGACAAGCCTGAGCTGCATAGCAAGACCCTGTCCCAAAAAGAAAAACAAAAGGTGCTACATAAAAATTAGGCTTTGTTGCTTAATGTGTAATTCTTGATATCAAATTCATAGATTTGCAGAGTGTGATAGAAAACTTGTAACAGTGGCTTCAATGGAAATTTTTTCCTGATATAAAAAAGTGGGGCCAACATATCCAAGACAAGTGTGACAACTCAGTTCCATGGAATGCTGAGAGACCCTGCCTCCTTTTGGCTTTTCAATTTGCTGTCCTTAGGACGAGGCCTTCTTGGTCCAGTTATTCCATCCCATTTCAGGCTGCAAAATTCAGTAAAAGGAAAGGAAAAGGAAGAGAGATGAATGCTTCTGAGGTTACAGTGCTCTTAAGAAAAGTTCTTGTATTCAACTGGTCAGAATTTGGTTGCATCACTATGTTGGGACAGGGGTGGGGAAGACATGTCTGGTCAAAACATCCTTTGCTAAGGAAGAAGAGAAGAGCTGGGCCACAGTTGGGCCACAGTTGGCAGCCTCTGCCATGTGAACGAACCAATGAATGAATGAATGAATGAATGAATGAGTGGATGAGTGAATGAATGAGTGTGATCTAGGGCAGGTGGATTATCATGGAGCACAATTTCACATTTCTCCTTAACAGAAGAGAGGTATGGAGGAAAACAAAATCCATGTGACTGCAGCTCATCATGTACTTGTATTTCTTAGGAGTCTGTATGAAGTGAGAATAAACATGAAGAACAGAGGATTTATAAACATTTGAAGTGTATAGTACGTCTTAGCAAGCATAACGCTCTCCTGGAATTTGATCCCCAGCAACCAGAAGAAAAAAGAAAAGACAAAGCAGCTTTCAGAAGGGGAATTTTAGCTGGGCGTGGTGGCTCACGCCTGTAATCCCAGCACTTGGGAGGTTGAGGCAGGAGGATTGGTGCGAGTTCGAGACCAGCCTGGGCTACAAAAGTGAGCTCAGGACCAGCCTCAACTGCATAGCGAGACCCTGTCTCAAAAAGACAAAAAAGAAAAAAAAAAAAAAAAAAAAGAAGGGGAATTTTGCTTCAGGATGCCATCCTGCTCACTTGTCCCAGTCCTGTGGGGCCATGTCCACCGGTTACTGTCTTCTGCCTATGGCTCCAGAGGCCTCCACCTTGGTACCTTGCATTCGTGATGTGGGCTGCATGGTGAGGGGCTCAGGTTGGGCACATGGATAGTTGTGTGCATCCTGGCAACTCAGGAGGCCAAGATGTGGGACACTTGGGACTGGTTCAGGAACATGTAGGCCACCAGGTGCTAGTAGCTGGCCATAAGCATTACACTTGGCCTCAATGGCTCAGCTTACTTATTCCTGTGGCCTGCAGCCTTTCCCTAGCTTCTGATAGGCCAGTCTCTGTCACCTTTTGTTTCCTTAGGAGTGGAGAAATTGGATTTCTTTATTTGGTCTTTATTTGTATTTCCTATATCAGCATTCTGCATGACTTGAGGCAAGAGCTTTGGATGGGAGGCTAGCAGACTCTATTCATGCTTCTCTTTAACTGCCTTTGCATTGTGATTACTGCTTGGCAGGGCTGTGTGGTCACTGATGATTCCTTGGGTCGTGTCAGGACTTTCTGTCTGGGCTCAGGTGAACGAAGACATGATTGTGTCCTGGCTTGAAACAGATTCAAGGCCTGTTATTTACTTTTGGTTATCCTTTGATTCAAGTATATCCTTGGAGGGTTGGGGATCCATGGTTAATTGGAAATCTGTCAGACATCTGTATTCCTTCCTAATTTTCAGCTACCCAATGGACTTTGGAGAAAGAAATTTGCTATCCACATCTCGGTTTTTGTATCACAGGCTGCCCTGCAGGAGAGGACAGGTGTCAGGGTTTGGTGTGCCCCCTGCTAGCATGAGAGGAGCTGCTGACCACAATGGAGACTTGGAGACCAGTGGCCGGGCTGCTCCACACAGCACCTCTTCTCCAGGGCAGGGTGTGCTTCTCAGCAGCATCCTAGCTAATGGCTGTTGGACCTGACCTGCACCAAATGTAGTCCTTCAGTATGAGACAAAATTTTTAAATCTTGAAGGAAAATACAGGTGCCCCTCAAATTTCATGATTCTCACTGAAGTCCTTACTGCTATGAAGAACAAATATCAACAGCACAACTTCCAAACTGACTCTACTTTCGCGTCTTCATTTTTCCCTTTCCGTTTGAAAAATGGGCCTTCGAGGTCCTGGTCTGCTGGCACTGAGCTGGGATCTGGGTTGGGCCACAGACCCTGTTGAAGGTTTCTCCTCTTTTTCTTGCACACAGCCCTTCCTCCTTTTCTGGGCTCCCAAATTCTCAAGTGGAGGTGTTGCTCATGAAATGACTCTGCCTTTGACAAACTTTTATTTATTGACTTTGCCAAGGCTTGGTCACAAAGAACACAGCTGTTTGCTCCCTTCAGTGGCAGAACTGCAATAGGGAGAAGACTGAGCAGTAGCTGAAGAGCTTTCTCAGCTTTCGGGATTGCACTGGCCCAAAACAACCATATCACCTCTTTGGCTATTTTTATAGAAAAGCATTGAGCCACGGAAGGGCCAGATTGATATTAATGAGGCTGGGCTGTTGTTGCTAGGCAGTTTTTTCCTAAACTAAGTGCTCAGGACCATAGTGGTGTTGCTCCTGCCACAGGGGGCAGGTTTCATGACTGCTTCCTGTGTAGGACATACTGGCTGATGAACTCGGAGTCTGTGTGTTGTATTTGGAGTTACAAATCCCACCAGCTGCAGAGAGCTGCCTGCTGGGAGAGGCTCCTGGGTATGGATTCTATTGGCTTCTCATTCTGTATGTGTGCAGTGTAGGGTAGGGGAGAACCTCAGATGTTGTTTAAATTGTCAGTTTTCTTTTGCCTCTACTTTTTCTTGGCCCTATGTTTCAGGTAATTGTGAGGAAAGTGCAGCTCTTCTGTAGGTTGATCATTTTTTAAAGCTAATATATGCTACATGTGAGTGAATCTCACATAATTTCAGACTGCAAGGGCTTTAGAATCATTTGTTTGAAATTTTACATTGAGTCATGGATGTACATTGTCAATCAGACCAGCTTGAATACTCAAAATACTACTTCATAGATGGACTTTCCCCATCAGTGTTTGGCTCATGAACAAATAGTTTTTTTGAGAGAGAGAAAACTTAGGTGTAAAAGGAATATGGAATGGAATTGTCCATAAAAAAGGGAA
>PVJA010053385.1:0-11991 GCA_004027025.1 Myocastor coypus
CCTGCTGCTCGGATCAGCCCTGTAGCTCAGAGATGTTCTAGGGGCAGCAGGTGCTCTTCCTGGTCCGAGAGGTTCCTGTCCCCTCACTGCGAGGGTTTAGGAGGGGAGACTGCCAGCGTGGTGCTCTTCAGCTGAAATTAGATGAATCATGTGACGCGTGAACGTGCTTTCGCTTCCTATCCCTTTGACAAATTGTCTTGAAAAAAGGAAAACTTTCAAAAGTTTAAGGGACAAACATGATGCCTCTGCCCTTCTTTCAGTAGCAGGGAGGCGCTTTCTGCTAACTTTGTGTGAATTCCCCCTACCGTACAGTATGAGAAGCTCTAATTTTAAATGTTATGTTCAAAGAATAAAAAATTATTGTGTTTTTATTTTTAGAACTGAGTAAATATTCAAGCCAAATATATTCTGAAGCATTGCTTACCACCAATATCGTGCCAATGTACCAGAGTTTTCAAGGTAAACAATTCTAACTTTATAATTTCAGTACATATGGGTATTTATATTTAATAGGACTTGTGGACTAAATTAAATAACTAAATATCAAATACATTGCTATAAGCTTGTTTAACATTAGTTGGGCATGACCTATAATCCCCGCCCCTGGAAAGCTGCGCAGGAACCTCACCGTGAGTTCAAGGCTAGCCTGGGCTATGTAGTGAGCTCAAGGCCAGCTTGAGCTACATGATAAGACCCTGTCTTTAAAAAAAAATACAAAAGGCTTTATCTTTGAAAACACATACAAGTAAACTCTGTAAGTATGAGAATTATCTTTCAAGGTCTAGTCTACTGTGTCACTGTGCAGCTCAGTCTGGCCTGGAGTTCAATTTGTAGCCCAGGCTGGTTTCGAACTCACAACAATGCTCTTGCCTCGATCTCTCAAGTGCACTACCATGGCCAGCCGTATACTTAAAAGATTCTTAACAATTTTAACAGCAAAGTGTGTGACACTCTTCTTAAAGTTATCTAGTTAATACAGTCAACTCTTACATACCGTATAAAGAAACTGAGAGGAAGGCCTACTGGAAATGCAGAAGCAGACTCGGAGGAAGGTTGGGATTGGAGGGGAGGTGAAGAGATCACATGTAGTGAAGGTGGGCTTTGTCCATGTGCTAGTCCCCCTGAACGAAGGAAAGTGTCAGGTACTGTGAACATGAGCTAACTAAAAAGTGAAAAGAACTCATATGTAACATTTCATTGGCTTCCCAAATTGTAAATTCCTAGTAGTTTTTATTTGGAAAATAAATAGAGCTTACATCGTTAACTATTATAGCATTTCAGTCCTGTAGGCAAAGACCAGACAGTCACACCTAATTCGATGTGTACATGTTTATGTAGAGCTTCTAAGGTACCTTCCTTACCTTCACAACCCTTGCACATGTGTCAGAAGGAAGATTCAGGCAGTGATAGACTTTCTCCGCTGGCTGCGGGCACCAATGTGGTCGTGGGGCTGAGCTTCATGGGTAGTCCGCTAGCTGTCCTTGCAGACTGCTGTCTGTCTTCTCATTTTAGTTATCTGGCGCTACATTCACAACACCTTCCTGCCGAGGCTCGCCGAGGAGAGGAATGGCATCAACGTGGTCAGCGGCCCTGTGTTTGACTCTGACTATGACGGCCACGGTGACTCCGGGGAGACTCTGAAGCAGTAAGAATGGGAGGTGTTGTGCTCACAGGTGTCTGTTGGTGGCCCAGCTGTGAGGTGGGGCTGCAGGGCTCTTCTGGCCAGCACTGCTCAGTTCAGCTCTGTGTATAGGATATTGCTGAGGGTAACGGAAGCCGTGTAAAGTCTCTGATTTTGAGGTCTCACGCAGTGTTTGGTAAAATACTCTTTCAGCATGGGGAGTAGGTGGTTAGGTTGAGTGCTATTTGAGCTCCGTTTGTTGTTGTCTTTTTGAGACAGGGTCTCTTTATGTAGTGCAGGCTGGCCTTGAGCTCACTTTGTAGCCCAGGCTGGTCTGAGCTTGCAGCTGTCCTCCTGCCTCAGCCTCCTGAGTGCTGGGATTACAGGCGTGGGCCAGCACACTCTGGCTTGGAGCTCCCTGTTCTTATTCTTAATCTTACAGAATACATCAGGGCATTAGAATTACCCAACCACATATAGTACATTTCATTATTTGAATCTATTTAAACTTGAGACATGTTGAAAGCATGTTCTATTGAAATGTTCCTTAAAAATATCTCTGTTCAGGGCCAAAAAGATAGCTCAGTGGCATGAGTGCCTGCCTGGCAAGCGCAAGGTCTGGAATTCAATCCCTGGTACCACAAAAAACCAAAACAAAACAGTATCTCTATTCAGACAGTCCTTGCCTATGCCTATGACTTCAGGAATTTTACTTATTTTTTCTTTTAACAGATTGTTTCTGGCTTAGTGTTTAGATCTTTGAACTGGTTAGATTTTCACTTAGTGCATGGGAAGAGATACGAGTTTACCTTTTGTCTTCTGCTTTGGGTAGCCCTTTGTTTGAAAGGCCATCTTCCTCAACCAGTGTTTTTGGCCCTTTTGTCAAGGATCAGATGGCAGCATGTGCCTGGGCTCATGCTGTGCTCTCCGTTCTGGCCCGGAGAGCCCACAGATCTGCTGGTGAGCCCACAGATCTGCTACAGAGACTCCGGGGCCCTAGTAGACATTTTGAATCCATAAGGGTCAGTGAATCAAATAGGACACACAAGCTTCAGTAGTGTGGATTTTTTTTTGGTGTTTTAGTTTGGCTTGGTTTGGTTTTTTGAAACAGGACCTCACTTGTACTTTGTTTTTTTTTTTTTTAAGAATTTTTAATTTTTATTTATTTATTTTTTTCTTGTTTCAGAACCTTTATTTGTTTATTCACTCATTTTTATGGCCGGCTCAGCCTGCCCCAAGGGCAGGGCTGGTGCAGCATGTGATGCCGGGGATCGAACTGCGGTCCCTGAAGCCGCCCAAGCTTTCCCAAGCAGGCGCTTTAGACCACTGAGCCATCCCGCCAGGCCCCCTCACTTGTACTTTGGCCTGGCTTTGAAATTACTGTATGGCCAGGCTAGTTTTGCCATCAGAACAATCTTCTTCCTCAGCCTCTCATGTGCTGTGTTGGGATTATAGGTAGGCATCACCATGCTTGGCTACCCTTGGAAGAGAAACCCAAAGTATAAATAAAGAGCAAAATAAAAGCAAACAATGGGAAACAGGGCTATAGACCTTCTGCAAAGGGGAAGTGATGTTGGAGGAAAGGAACATAAAAAGATGTGTCTGTCCACGTGCCAACTTCCCACAATGGCTCTATTCATTATGTGCTGTAAACATGGTGTAACTACAATTCCAAAGAAGCTGAGTGTTGGTGCATTTTACAGGAACGGCAGAGTCATCCGAAACCAAGAAGTTCTGATCCCCACCCACTTCTTCATTGTGCTGACCAGCTGCAAGAATGCATCCGGGACGCCATTGTACTGCAGGGACTTAGACCCCATGGCCTTCATCCTGCCTCACAGGCCCGACAACAGTGAGAGCTGTGCTGTAAGTAGGGCCTTGGATCTCCCCTTCACATGCGGAGCTCGTGTGTGTGGACACTGGATATCATTACTGAAAACTCAACTCGAGGGTACCATTGACTACCACATCCTGTAACAGGAAGTTGAGAGATTCACAGCCTGGGGCTACAGCAGCAGTGCTGGGGACACACTCCTGCTTTTCTAGAAAGTTCCTCCACTCTTAGCATGTGGCTTGGGCTGGAGACGGCTCTTCTCTAAATTTCACCTCTCTGCTTTTCTGCTCAAAAGGAGAAGGCAGCCACAGGCTTGCTCTTCCATCTCATGAACTAAAATTTTTGTGAGTGCCTTGAGCCAGGTTTTCCCAGCTCAGCCCTTCACAAAGCTACTGTTCTACCCTTATATATGAACACATTTTTATCAGGTTCTATAATGGAAATGTGTTGGGCTTGAACCAGAGAGTGGACTGGCTTAAAGTATAGTATACTTACTCATTGCCTGGTGTGTGTTTATTAGTCTATTCCTGTGGGTGCTGGGACAGTTGGCAGGCTTGCTGGCCAAGGGGTCTGCTGCCAGAGCAAGGGTGTGGCGGAGAAAGAGACTGACTGCGACAAGGTGGGCACTGGGAGGCTTGTGGGAAAGTGGAAGTTGTTGTTGGTTTTGTATACAGAAGTTTCTATTTATCATTCTCAGCTAACAGTGTTCCAAGGGTCTACGAACCATTTGGGGCAGAAGATTTTAGAGTACAGTTGTAGAGTAGCAGCCAGTGAACACTCTCATCACCTGACAGCCTACAGTGGCCCGTGTCAGGGCCTACGTGGATGGACGATTTCCCTCTCTGCTACCTGATTCAGCTGCTGCCTCTGCTCCCGTTTGCGAGCATTTCAGCCTCTTAATTCTTTCCTGGTCTCATCTCCTCTAAGGTTTTCTTCCTGTCAGGGGAGGTGAAGTGTTGTGCTTTGTGACCCTCTTGACCCCCTTTTTCATGCAACTACGCTGACTGACGGTGGCTTCTCACAACAGCTAGTGTTTGTGTGGCATAGTTGTGTGCATGGTTACATGTGACGCTCACATCTGCCCTGGAGGGGATACAGGTGAAGGACCCAAGAGCTAGGTGTCAAGCAATGTGTAGGGTTGACCTGAGGGTATCAGAGAATCAGGATTCACATCCAGGTTTCTTCGCAGTAATTCCCATACTCATACCGCCTTACCTTGTAATCTTAGTCTTCCAATAGTTTTTTAAATTCCATATTAATCATGTTTCTTGCAGTCTCTTTGCACTATGTAACTATCTGTTCATCTCTACTTTCTTTCCAAAGTCAGTTGATCTAAATAAGCTTGCGTGCTTAGCATAGAGGTCGAGCTACTCAAATATAGGGATGAGGCCTAACGAATCTTACGGCAGCTGCCGTATCCGAAATAGCATAACAGGCAACATGGGAGGGACAGAGAGCTGACCAGGAGCGTGAGCTACCTGTCCTCTTGTGACCTTTCCTCTTTATCTTCCGTTTCATAGGATAAGAAGAGCGAATCGTCATGGATTGAAGAATTGTTAAAGTTACACAGAGCACGGGTGGTAGACGTTGAGCACGTCACTGGACTTAGCTTCTATCAAGACAGAAAACAGCCCGTGCCAGACATTTTGAAGTTGAAGACACATTTGCCAACCTTTAGTGAAGAAGACTGATTTTTTTGATTCCCCCCAAATCCAAACCAAAACCACGCCACGAGTCTTTCTGAGAAGATATTACGTTTTGTACAGTCCTGCACCCACACCGTCACATTGCTTAGGAATTGGCAAGCAGAGTCAGCACTGGCACTCCTCTGTGATCCCAAATGTCTCAGGGAACCTTTGTACTGAGAGCTGCAGTGGGCAGCCTTCCTGTTAGGCCTGCTGGAGAGGCCGTGTGAGGGGCGCGTGCATTGTCCTGGGAAGAAAGACAGGCCCTGCCCGAACTGCGCTGCCACCCTCCCCTCACAGAGGTAGCCGTGAAGACTCTGGACACCAGATACTAGCACTGCGTATTGACGATAACCCTTACAGTGCTGGCAAGCACGAGGCTCATCAATAGGATTGGAATGGTCCTTATTACATTAGCGTCTCTCCAAGAATTTGAAAGTAGTTCTGTCTTTTTTACTTGAGGTTTTGTTCTGTTTTTTTTTTTTAACCTTTAATCAGAAAATTAATGTAAGTGAGTATATCTTTTTATCTTTTCTGTACATTCCCTCAAAAGCCAACTTACTAATCTTGTGGGTTTTTTAAAAATTATGACTTGATTTCTTCAGATTTCATGTTCCCAACAAGTTAAACTTTAAGAAAGGTTTGAATTGAGTATATCTACCTACTATAAAATTTTACATTTCCACAAAAAGTTGTATTCTGTTTCCTTTCATTATTAATGGAAGTTGAAACTAGCCCTAAATTTGGTTCTTTTAGATTGTTGAAATTGGGTCTTTTCTGGGTGAAATTTGTCAGCCCGGGGGGGAAAGGGGTGGCATTTGTCATAGAGGTGGCAGGCAAGGGCATTTCTCAGAGCACAAGAGTGACCAGCAGCAGCCCAGATGGTCATGTTGAAGCTCAGTGTATTTGAAAAGAACGTGTCACCTGTCCCCAAACATTGCGAAGACCCGACAGCTGACAAACGGACCAATTTCCCCCGCTGGACTGTCTTCACTATTTTAGTTCGATATGTAGACCTTCAAGGGCTATTCTAGCATGGAGGTAACCTGGGTCCAATATAGGCAGTGCACTAGTGCACTGCAGATTTTCATATGCTCTTCCCGTGATAATCATTCTGTCATGAGGCCGGCCACAAAGACCCATAGGTCCTGTAATTTGCAACTGAAATGTATCAGATAATTTAGAAAGTTTCACAGGGTTTTGTGTCCCATCATTCCCCGAGGCTGTGTGTGTGTGCTTCTGTTTTTGTCTGTTTTCCCGTCTTCAAGTTCACCAGTTCTTTTTCCCAGGGTCTAGTCCTTTCTGCTGTTGAGCCTATCTAGTGATTTTTATTCATTGATAGTATATGTTATTTCTCAAATTTCTTTTGTTTTTTATTTGTATCTTCTAGCTGCTGAGAACTTAAATCTCTTTGCTAAGATTTTGTATTTCTTCATTTGTGTCACTATCAAAACACTTTATTTCGGCTGCTATAACAGCTCCAGACAACCCCAGCAGTTATGTCGTTACAGTGTTGACATCTACCAATTGTCTCCTTTTTTTTTTCTTCATTCCAAAGATACTTCTGCTTTTAGATATGATATTTTTTTTGAGACTAAAGTCTCACTATAAAGTCCGGCTGGCCTTAAAGGCACTTTGTAGCCCAGAGCGGCCTTGAATTCGTGGTGATCCTCCTGTCCCGGCCTCCTGAGTGTGGGCTTATAGACATGTGCCACCATGCCCACTGATCCTAACGACTTTTCATTGAAAACTGGAGTCCAGGTTCCCCACCGGCCTCCACTGACGCTTGCGGTCAGAGGATGGAGTTTGGCTCCCCGTTAGGTGTCTGTGGGTGCCTCCTGGGAGGGAGGCCCATAGCTTGCCTGTGCCTGCACACACACGGCCTCTCCAGATGCCTCGGGACTGTGGGAGGGAGTTGAAGGCCCTGGTCTCAGCTCAGCCTCTGTGACACTCGCCTGGCAAGGAGCTGGGCACCTGTACCGCTGGCTGGTATGGGAGGAACCCCGGTGTGCCACTAGAGCAGGACAGCCTGTGTTCCGCGTCTTGCTGGCTGTCCCCTTTCCGGGTCCTTTGGCGTAGAGAGAGCAGGCCTCCCTCAAGGTTCTTCTGTTTCCCAGTGCTCCTGGGTGTTTCTAGGTTGTTGCCCTGGAAGAGTCGAAGTCCAAGCTGTCTGAGCTAAGCAGAAATCTCAGGAAACTCAGCGCAGTGCTGAGAGGAGACTTCTTTGCGTCTGGAGGTCCTCGGCCCATTCGCCTTCTTCTCACCATTGGCATCCTCCTGTGTGTGTGTGTGTGTGTGTGTGTGTGTGTGTGTGGTGTGTGATAACCAGGCCTGTTCTGCACTTAGCAGGAGTGGTGTTGTCCCTGCATTTGTGTATATTCAACACTCGCGCAGATACACAACAGAGCTTACTGGTGAGGTGCCTGCTCCCTGGTGCTGCACAGTGTCAGTGCAAAGCCGACCATTTACAGTCCTGAGAGCCAGCCATGAGGAGCAGGTGAGGGGCCTTGTGTGCATGGTCCCTGAGTGTGGGCGCTGTTGACCTAAAGCCGAGAACAGGGTGCCCGGAGAAGGTCAGACCCTCAGGCTTCATGGCCCTTAACCTGTGGCTTCCCGGGCACTGAGCTGAGACTTGAAGGGTGCACTGAGTCTGCTCTGACGCACATGGTATTCCCATATTCCTTGGCATTTCCCATTCTACCCAGGCTTCTGGCATTTCTGGAAGTGTCACTGTGCCTGATTTGTCCCGTAGAACTGCTTCATTTCTCTTGCTTTGTTATAACAATCTGCTCTTAGAGGAAGTGTCAGACTGCCCTTGGCGGTCCTGCTTGGCTCTGTTGCTGTGGCTTTTAGTTGACTTCCATTTCTTGTTCTTTTTCATGACAAAGACTTGTGCTTTTATTATTTCATCAGTTTAAAACATAGGGACTGATCTCCTTTCCCCTGTCGAGAACCCTAAATTCACAGGCTGTCCAGTCACCTCTCAGGATGCATGGGGCACCGGGCCCAGGAGCAAACCTCCTCCCTCATTTGGATGTCAGAATTTTTGCATAGATGCTCAAGGTCCTTATATAATAGAACAGTGTATTAGCTGCATCTAACCCATGCCTATCCTGCTACATACCTAGTAAATCAATCATCTCTGGGTTCCTTATTCTTACTGCAACACAAACGTTATATTAATTTTTCTATTTTATTTTATTATTTTTTTAAGAATTCATTTATTTATTTTTTCTTGTTTCTGAACCTTTGTTTGTTTATTCACTCATTTTTATGGCTGGCTCAGCCTGCCCTGAGGGCAGGGCTGGCGCAGCATGTGGTGCTGGGGATCGAACCTGAAGCCGCCCAGGCTTTCCCAAGCAGGCGCTTTAGACCACTGAGCCATCCTGCCAGGCCCCTAATTTTTCTATTTTAGAAATAATGAGGCAAAAAAGTTTAGTACAGGTGGAATTTCTTTTCCAGTAATCTTGAACAGCAGTTGGCAGGCTCCGGGGACGCACAACCTGGGGCTAGAGGGCGGGGTGGGCGCGGATCGGCGTCTTCCGTGGCCAATAAAGAGCTACTCTCTGCTTTTTCATGCAAAATAAGACCCTCCTTTATTATCCTGCAGTTTAACACCAGGCCTCCAGTCAGTGCTTCTTAAACGGGGTAAGTAACCTTCACAGACAGCTCCTGGCAGGGAAAAGAACCGGACAGAATTTAACAATAAAAATCTTGAGAATCAGAGGAAATAATTTGAACACAGCTCTAGGCAGAGAGAAGAGTTTACTGCGAGGCCCCCAGAGGAAGCAGCTGCCCGGAGTGTGAGGGCTGGTCGGCAGTCCAACCTGCGGGGGCGCTTAGCACCCCCTCGCATCTCCTTTGCTGAGGTCCTGCCACGGTGCGCTTGCCTAGGCGGCGCAGACAGCTGAACTTTGAAACCGACTGCGGCGGTTACGCTGCGTGCAGGAGCTTGTCGCAGGGATCCGGAGGCAAGTGAACGCTTTCAGACGTATTGCTCTACGATGGATGGCTGCCTTCCAAGGACGTTTGCCCCGGTTTTCGGCCGGTCCACGTATTGTAAGAGAGAAAAAGAGTCCTTGGGGGCTATAGGTGGATACTGAAACTGCAGCGCGCCCAGCCTTGACTGCTTTCCTCTGCGGCTGTGTGCGGAGGGGGTAGGGGCGTGCACGGCCGTGGACTGCGGACCTGAGACCACGGAGGAGAAGGGGCCAAAGTCCACCTCAGGCTTAGCTTGTAAACATTTCTCATTCAGGGCGATCTGCTCTCTAGCTGCCTTTAATTATCCTGCCAGGCAAAAATCACACGACCAGGGCCTGTGGCTGCACAGTGCTCAGGGTGGTCTGAAACCTGAAGGAAGTGCCCAGCTCGCAACTTCCGTGGGCTCCTTCAATGTGGGCATTTTACAATCGCCTTTTTCATTTTAGATAAATAGTGACTGAAGATAAAATGAAGATGTTTACTGGAAATCATATCCAAACGGGAACCTGCAGAGGCCTAAACTGTGTCTTAGTCTGATAGGGAGAAAGGAATTCGTTCTGGAATCAGAGCCACTGCATGTCAAAAGGAGTGCGGGAACTGACTTCAGTTCTCACCTACTGATGATGTAAAACGATTAAAGATATTTATGAAAGCAGGGTTTTTACAATATCTCTTAATTATTTTGCTCCATGTCCAGATATTTTTCATGTTTATGGAAATAGTCATATGGCCTTGCTCCGTGTCCAACACAAAGGAAATAGAAGAGGTCTCAGAGCTGCAAGTTTATGTCACTGAAAACTTGCAGCCTGAAATGACGTTCACTAAGATTGGAATTTTTTCCGAGCGGCCAGTGTGTCTCGTTGCTCAGATTTTCACGATTTTTCTTCAGGTCACCAGTTTCACCATCTGGTGTGAAGGGTTGGTCACTGGCACTGAGGCGTGGGCAGGGCAAAGGTGGCAAATCTGTGGAGCTTTCATTTGTGCATCTGTTTTGAAAATAGCCCCGTGATGTCACTCAGCAGGACATTCTGAGGCGCTTAAGATCAGAACTGCTTAGATTCCACTGCTGCGCTCCTGGCCGGTCTGTTTGGCGGTGGGGGAGGGCGAGATAGGAAGCCTGCCACCTTGTGGGCAACTTGCCACATTGCACCTTATGGCAAGGTCCACCCCATGGAAAACCTTGTCCTTAGGAGACCGGTCCTCTTCGCTGGCAGGCACAGGTGATCAGACTTTGCCAGATGTTAGGTAACTTGGCCAATGGACGTCTGGCTCCTGTGATGCCGTCGCAGCTCAGCCGCAGATGTGTGATGCCATTTATTGTTGCTCCATATTGCTGCACTGTTGCTAGGTGACACTGTGACTTCCTAAAAAGCTGCACTCATACCCGGGACACTAAGTGACAATATGAAGCTTGTAAAAGGCAGCCTGCAAACATAAAAAGAAGTAAGATAACTTCAGAGTGTCACCGGGGTCTGCTGGGCTTCCAGGGAGCGGCAGGGGCCTCTCCTAAAGAGTGCCACTGCACAAACGTGGGAAGGACCCTGGGCACCCCACGAAGCTGCGCTCAGGCAGCACTTGCCGCCTGAAGCTCTTCGCTAAGTGCTGCAGGTCTGTGTCCTTTGCTTCCCACGACTGTCACTGAGGAGCCGTTCCCTCTTGATTCTCCCAGAACTGCGTCGTTTTCTTCTAGTCCCTGTGACTTGCCTCTCACGGCAGACCTGCCTCTTCCGTTGCCGCATTAGCTGTTGCTAAGGGCACACATGGATTTTCTATGAGCTGCTTCTAGCCCAGCGCCTGTCCTAGAGCTGCTGCTTGAACAAAGTTTCCAGAGAGATGAAAACCAACGGGATAGTCCCACCGGAACAGCCTCGTAATGTGGGGCAAGCATCGCGGTGACTTGTGTGTGGCCAGAGGAGTTTCATGGGAATGGTTTTGGTGCTTAGGGGCCAGCTGGCATTTTTCAGGGAGCAACTTGTTTACAGCTAACTCTTTAGAGCACAAGACAGTGCCTTGCAAGAGTCATTCAGAGTCATCCTAGGGTCCCCATCTGGAGGAAATTCTGCTATTTGTGAATCAAAGAGACAAAAAGGATTCTCTTCTTTAAGATTTTAATGTTCAGGGCCGGCCAGATAGCTCAGCTCATTGAAACACTTGCTTAGCGCTGCAGTGCCGGCCCTGCCCCCCACCCCCATGCTGAAACTTTGTTGGGCCTGTTAGCTAGTCCCTGTAATCCTAGCACTCGGGAGGCTAAAAACAGGAGAATTACCGCAAGTCCAATCTACGTAGTGAGACCATGTAGACCCTGTATTAAATACATTCAAAGAAAAAAAAGATTTTAGTGTTCAAATGGACCCATTCTACAGAGCACATTTTCTCCCTGGGCCCACACTGCCATGGGCAACCCTGGCAAAGGTGGGAATGGGCTGAGGTCTCTTTTCTCACCCACCAAGGCCAGACCTTCTTCTGGGGTAACTCTCACCAGCATGGGAGGAAATAAACTCGGAAGCAGCCACACAGGACATTTAGATGAATAGCTTCAGGCTCCGTCGACATGGCCTTCCAAGAAGAGAGACTTTTTCTCACTACCTCTTCCTGTCTTCAAAATTCAGGACACTGGTTATGCCTTCGGTGAACTAAAAAGTGTTATAAGTAACTGAAACCATCGCCTCTGCCAAAGGCCTCAGGTTGGCAGTGAAAAGGAAATAGGAGACTGAGTAAGTCCCATGAGACACAGGAGTCAGAGAGCACATGGTCTCTAGGAGAAATCGAAATGAAGGCAGAATGAAGACTAGAGCAAGGGAAGCAGGGAGACAGCACTTGCTCAAGCGGGAAGGGGACCAGGAGATGTGAGGAGGGGGGTGGAAGGAGGA
>PVJA010053386.1:0-11971 GCA_004027025.1 Myocastor coypus
AAAAAAAAAAAAAAAAAAAAAAAAAAAAAAAAAAAAAAAAAAAAAAAAAAAAAATAGAAAGAGGCAATAACGGAGTAAAAATTACAGTCTTTTGCAGGAGTTGGTGCCGCTGCTTGTGCTAAAATTCCATTGGATGACATGAAAAATCTTTAGTCACGGCACTTCCAAAGCTGAGTCAGTAAGGACAGTTGTCCTAGATTACATGTTACACTTGTGCTTCAGACAACTCTGCTTTTATTACTAGTTCAATGAGTTCATCTTGTGCATCCAAATGCTGTTTTTTATAGTAGCTTAGATTAAGCTTTATTCTTTATGTTGTACAGCATTACATT
Organism: Myocastor coypus; assembly: GCA_004027025.1. Classification (NCBI taxonomy): domain Eukaryota; kingdom Metazoa; phylum Chordata; class Mammalia; order Rodentia; family Myocastoridae; genus Myocastor; species Myocastor coypus. The sequence goes on from PVJA010053386.1 coordinate 333, forward strand.
TTTAAATTGTCTTGTTTCCCAAAAGAGACTAGTAAAGTCTCATCCAGCAGATGATGAAAAGGGTACACTTTTTAAACTGAACCTCACTAAACGTGGGACAGCATTAATACTACGTAACAGAATATGGTAGTGTTGCCTGTAATCCCAGCACTTGGGAGGCTGAGGCAGGAGGATCAGTGCGAGTTCAAGACCAGCCTGGGCTACAAAAGTGAGCTCAAGGCCAGCCTGAACTGAGACCCTATCTCAAAAAGACAAAAAAAAAAAAAGAATATGGTAGTGTTCCCAAGTAAAGAAATGTACCTCACGAGAAGGTCTTGTTAACCTGTATATTCAGATTGAGTAAATCTGGGTGGAGCCCGATAACTCGCATTTGCAACAAGCAAAAGATCCTAATGCCGCTAGTTCCAGGACCCATTTTTAGTACCAGAGATATGAAGAAATGAGTAAAAGCAAAGCAGATATTTTGTTCTAAAACATATTTTACGGAATGTTAATCAGAGGTGTAATGCGGAAGGAGATGGAGCCCTTCTTCTCCAACCCCAAACCTTCCCCTTTTCTGTTCCATCTCTTCCACTAGCCCAGCCAAACTCCTCAGCTCCTTAAGCAATAAGAACACAAAGAGCAAAAAGCTCAGTTGCAGAAGATGCGAGCCCACGAAACAAAAAAGGAATCATCCCTGCACTTACTAGTCTAACAGCTTGAGGATTAGATGCAGTCCAGACGGCAGTCTCTTCATGCCATAAAGAAAGATTCAAAATTAAATCCTCATCGTAGAGAGACCAATAGCAGTTGTGCTCTCTCTACGATTCGCTCTGATGGTATCGCAGGAGCCCAGCCTCGTTTTTGATTGGCTGAAAGCGCACCACCCTCCGGCTAATCAGAATTGAGGCGCTTCTGGTATGAATAAGAGGAAGGCGGGAGAGGAGGGTTGGGGAAGCTGGAGAGAAAAGAAGGTGTGTCACGTCTCTTATGTTGTGGGTGGAAGCTTTTGTGTAGTTGGCTGCTTCTTCTTCTAATTGTTCCAATAGCAAGCTCTACTCTGCAGAGCCCTATGAAATTGAAAGTAGAGAAAAGAGGGAAGCCAATAGAAAAAAAATACATACATCAGCGAATCACACTGCGGCGTTTTGTGTCTTTGTCCAACAGGAAATCGTGTTTCATGTGGAGGGGCGTTGCCCAGTCGCCAATGGGCGGGCGCAGATGAAATAGAAGAGCCAATGAGTGTAAGATGTTGAATGACAGCTGTCCAATGGAGACTCTCAGTGCTAGTAAGGTTTGCAGCTTAAGCACCGCCGGGGTCTGAGGAATGTCAACTATTCAACATGGAGGCGGAGGTCGATAAGCTGGAACTGATGGTGAGTACAAAGTGAAGGAGACCTACTGGCTAATTCATTTTCCCTCCATGGCCTCGAGGCTAGGACGCAGTTTGTAGTCACCGTAAACTCTGAGCGGCGGAGGCTGAACCAGAATCTAATTCCCTCCACCTGCACCAAAGCGAGCCGCCACCGTCTCGGTTTCTTAACCGCCGCGGGGGAAGGGGTTACATCCGGGAAACTCGTGAGGGAAATGGCGGGAGATGCTGAGGGTGTGGGGGCCTCTGGAATTTCTTGCCTACCTCTTTGCCCCCGGAAAGTCGCTCCGCCTGGTGCAGACAGCTTCACATATCCACCAAGGGTAGAACCTACTTTGCGCCCCAAGAAGGGGACCATTGCCTAAGCGCCCTAAGAAGGGGAGAGATCGTTCCTACTCCTAGAAAGGGGCTTGGAGGGTGGGGTAGAGGAATAAACCGAGTGGGGCGAGGAGCGGTCTCTTTCGGGCTGAGCCGGGCTGAGAAAGTGTGAGAAAGGATGCTGGACTTGCGAGTGTAACTTCCTAGCGTCCCAGGAAGCTCTCAGACCCGTTTGGGTTTGGGCCGGAGGCAGCAAGCCTTGGTGCGGGGAGCGGCAGCGGGAGGGATCGCACCCCACAGCGCAGGCGGGACCGGGACCGGCTAGCACCCCGCTCCGGGGTTGCCCGCTTCCCTGAAAGAAGAGGACCTGGGAGGACCTGCTAAGGCGCCCCGGTTGCTGCTGCTTGGCCTGCGCGCGAGCGGCGAGCAGAGGCGTTGTCCTAGTTTTCAGGGTTTTCTCTTTTCCTTCCTTTACCTTCCAAGAGTACCAGCTCAATAGCCCGCGCTTTTTTCTTGGTTCTCTTGTTCTGTCTTCAATCTTCTCATGTGCTGTTTTTCCAGTTTGAGCTGGCTCCCTTAAAAACAGGGGGTTTGGAAAAAGTATTGATTAAGCTCCTGTAGTTTTATTTCTTTGTTAGAGGAAATCATAAGATTAAATTTTGCGAAGTAGGAAACTTCTTTCTTTATCCGCAATCACGGCTTCTCCACCTCCCTTTTCTACTCCGGTTAGTTACTACGGTGTCGGTGCCTAGGCTGCCCTCTCCAAAATGATCCTGGGTCCCTCGTGCCTTTAAAGGATTCGTGGGGATCTTGGAAGAACCGAGTACCGCTCTATCGCCCCCCCGTTCCCACACTAGACATCGGAGACCTCGATTTATCTCATTTCTCTTTAATGCATTAATGAATTGAAGTGCTTTTCACATACAAATGACTTGAAGGCTTTCAATTACTTTTATTTTTTCATTACTTTTAAAATTTTGCGTTTAAATTGTGTGTGTGTGAGGAGTGGCAATGGGGACAAGGTGGCAGGATGGAGGGAACAATAAGCAAGAATTTTATGTAGCTTTTCAAGCCTCCAATAATGAATATGTAGTTCAGGTTTTTGGGTGATTAACTTACGCTAAAGTTTTTCTTCTATTTTAAAAAATTTTTTATTTTTTTCTTGTTTCAGAACTTTTGTTTGTTTTGTTTGTTTATTTTTATGGCCGGCTCAACCTGCCCTGAGGGCAAGGCTGGCGCAGCTTGTGGTGCCAGAGATCCGACCGTGGTCCCTGCAGTCGCCTAAGCTTTCCTAAGCAGGCGCTTTAGACCACTGAGCCATCCTGCTGGGCCCCTATTCTTCTATTTTTATTTTTTTATTTTTTATTTTTATTTTATTTTATTTATTTATTTTTTTTTGTGGGACCAGGGTTCGAACTCACGACCTTGCACTTGCCCAGCAGGCACTTGTGCCTCGGAGCTATCTCCCCAGCCCCTATTCTTCTATTTTTAAATATAAAATACGTTAAGTATTTCAGTTTGATTCTATCAATTGGTGTAGATATTGTATCTTGCCCCCTAATTTTTTAAGTTTATTATGTTTTGGCCGGCTCAGCCTGCTCTGGGGATGGGGCTGGTGCAGCTTCTGGTGCTGTGGAATCGAACCGTGGTCCCTGTGGTTGTCTAAGTCTGCCTAAGCAGGTGTTTTAGACCACTGAGCTATCTCGCCGGCCCATTGCCCCCCCCCCATTTTGAATAACTCCCTTAAGATACAGATATTTTTGCTTAATTGTTAAAGGTAAATGATGCTAATTTTGCTTTTAACAGTTTTTGTTCTTTTTTGGGTTGGGTGTTTTAATTTTCAGGTTCTTTGTATCCTTTGCAGTAAGGCTAATGTAATGCCCTTATAAGATTTTAAACTGTACTAATTCTATCTTAAGGGAAAAGCAAGTAATTGGAAAAGAGTAGGTTTTTTAGAAGCTTATGAGGTAGTGAAACTTTTAAACATTTCAATAATATTTAAGTTGGAGAAGTAAAAATTCTTTTGGAGAGAAAAAATGATGAGGATTTTTTTCTTAAATTTCTTTGAAGTAAATTACTGATAGGGTCTCCTGCCCTTTACAAGTTACTGTTTTTGTAATTTGAGTGTAAAACTATATACTTTACAAATGTACTTTTTAATATTTTTTTCATATTACAGCTTTGTATTGACTAGATAGTAAAAGATAGTACATATCATCTGTAAATTTTCCATGTTTATTAATTTTCTTTTCTTTTTTAAATCTGCAAGCCAGTATAGTTTCCAGGATTCTAAAAGTAAATGATTTCCTGTGCAATCTTCAGGTTTTTGGTTTTGTATTACTTAAATAAAAGATTTAGCCGGGCGTGGTGGTGCACGCCTGTAATCCCAGCACTTGGGAGGCTGAGGCAGGAGGATTCGTGAGAGTTCAAGACCAGCCTGGGCTACTACAAAACTGACCTCAAGGCCAGCCTGAACTGTACAGCAAGACCCTGTCTCAAAAAAAAAAAGACAAAAAAAAAAAAAAGATTTGCCATGGAACTAGTACTGAATGTTTAGTAGGTGAAAAGAGAATGCATATTATTTAACTTTGAAAAAGACTGGTCATCCTAATTTTATAAATAGCATTATCCTCTTATTTTAATTTTTAAATATTTTTCTTGTTTGTATTAGCTTCCAATTCAGAAAGTTAAACATTTGTTTTTATTTGACTTTCAAACCTGTTATTTGGTTTAACAGAGTTAAATATTATGATATTTGAATTAGAGGGCCCAAGATTTGAGGCCAAGACTCAAGTTCCAGCTGTCCGGAATTCAAGTCCATTTCTTGGTAGGCTTAGTTCAGCTAAGTAGCTGAGCTGGATCATTTAAAAGGTTGGTGAAAATAATCAAAATGTACTTCAGCATCAATCAACACTTACTAATAGAGGAATAACCTCATTGTGGAGTAATCTTTATCCTCTTAACTTTTTCCTTCACTCACTGAGTGGCATTTGCCTAGGGATCTCTTTTTGTCCACCCATTGTACAAAAAAGGTAGCATAGTGTGATACGGTGATACTTTTCTAGGTTTACATCTGACTTTTAAGGAAACTTTTGTTAAGGTAGCTTATTTAAGTCTCAGCCATCCTATTATTGTTTTCCTCTTGATATTTCTACATCAAAAAGAAATCAACATGTCTTCTATATTTAAAATGTGAGGGTTAACTGAAATATTAAAAACCTCTTTTATAGTGTTCAGTAAAGTTAGGATAATAGTCAGTTTAGTACCAGTTGATTCCCTGAGTGTCTTCCTTATAATAACCCTCTGTAAACTTTTGAGATAAAAAGCTGTAAGATGTGTTTTTTGTGTTTTTTCAAAGTGTAGCTTAGAGGGCCGGCGGGATGGCTCAGTGGTCTAAGGTGCCTGCTTAGGAAAGCTTAGGCAGCCACAGGAACCATGGTTCAATCCCCAGCACCACATGCTGCGCCAGCCCTGCCCCCAGGGCAGGCTGAGCTGGCCACTGAAAAAAAAAAAAAAAGACCAAAAACAAATCAAAGTGTAGTTTAGGATCTAGAGTAATTAATTGGGTATGTAGACATTTGAAATATTTATTTTACTTTTCATTTGCTTTCTTTGACATTTATTGAAAGGGCTTATTTTATATGTCAAGTAATCAATTGCTTTGGAAAATGAACTAACCAACAACCCATCTCAACAGAAAATAGAGACATTTAACACAGCTTTGATTTAGTAGTAATTGTAACTGGTTTTTTAAATACCAATCCGAAGGTATTAGTAATGCCTGTCTTAATTATTAAGTTTTAGAACATATTTACAAAACTTCTCTACATCTCCGTATATTTCTTCTTGAATGTTATCTATAGGTTAATCATCAAAAAAATATCACTTTGATATTTGATATTTAAGTCTCATCTTTTTTATTTTTAAAAGAAAAATAAGCATCAATATAGATGTTTTCAGGTTTTTGGATGTCTTCTGACCAAAATGGCAAACCAACATTAAATTCTTTTTACACTGAAGCTTCAAGTGATGCAAGATACTTTTGTGTTCCTTCCATACTTATTACTGCTAACGAATGCTCTGACTTTATTGCACTACTGTACTTTACAGCTAGCAGTGCAATAGTATTGTCAAAGCATCTGAAAGCAGGGTACACGCCAGAAGTTTTTATTCTTGCTTTTCATCTTCATTTTGAATAATCACAACCTTTGTTGCTGAAAATTGTATAATTTTGTTACAAACGTATCTTTTAGAAAATCATAATTGAAAAACTTAAATCTACTATTAAAACCTTACTATTGCATTGTGAAACACATTGAGAAATTACATTTTATATTTAAAGTTATGCCTTGTGTAAATGGGTAGTACTTTGTAAATTGCTTCTTTTAAAATATTTTTTTGGTAATTTTTTGTTTCATGACACGTTTAGGTTATTTCTGACAAATCTTAGGTTTTCTTTAGCTTTATGACAAATTAGCAATTGATAAAGATAATTTCTGCTGTATATGACCTATGGTGACTTGCCCTGCCTTAATTAGGGTATTATGTAGGAAATGTTTCAATTTAAAACTTAAAAATGGCTGACTTAGGGGCTGGGGAGATAGCTCCGAGGCACAAGTGCCTGCTGGGCAAGTGCAAGGTCTTGAGTTCGAACCCTGGTCCCACCAAAAAAAAAAAAAATGGTTGACTTAAAATTCATTTTTTAGTTACATCTTAGAAACTGTGAACTCATCACGTTTTGGTAATGAATTTTATTGGTATAACTTTTATTGGTATACAATAAAACTGACCAATTTAAAGTATATAATTTGCTAGGCTTTGGTAAATATGTACCATAATGTAATCATCACCACAGTCAGGACATACAGAACAATCCCATTGCCTAAGTTTTTGTAGCTGGATATGGTGCCTCATGCCTGGAATCCTAGCTCTCTGAGGGGCTCAGCCAAGAGGATAAAAACTTCAAACCCAGCCTGGATAACTCAATAATTTAGCAAGACCCTGTCTTAAAATTTTAAAAAAAGGCTTGACTTCGATTCCCAATGAGGGGTGGGGACTGTTGTGGTTTGTTCCTATAATCCTAGTTCTGCAGGATCCTGAGGCAGATGGATTACAAATTTGAGTCCCACAGGGCAACCTTGTCTCAAAATAGTAAAAGAAATAGGATGTGGCTTAGTGGTTGAATGCTTCTAGGCTTAGTCCTCAATTCCACAAATAAATAGGAAATAAAAGGAGGAAAGGTTTTTCTTTTTTTGGTCTACCTTTGCATTCATCCTCTTCTCCCCAAATTTCTCAGCATCCACTGAGCTCTAGTTCCCTGGAATTTCAAATAAGTGGGATAATGGTGTGTAGCCTTTTGTATTTAGCTTCTTGCACTTATGAAAATGTTTTATTTATCCATGTTGTATCTATTTAGTATCAGTTTGGTTTTTTTCAACTGTAATTCAGGCTGGCCTTAAATTCATATTGTTCTTCTTGCCTCAGCCTCCTACATGCTGGGATTAGAAGTGTGTGATACCATGCCCAGCAGTGGTTGGACAGTTTTTATTGTTAAGTAATATTCTGTTGTATAGAATGTGACAAATTCATCCATTCACTAAATTATACACTTTTGATCATTTCTAGGCTTTGCCTTTTATGAATAAAATTGTGAGCATTGGAGTGTCTTATTTCTTTTGTGTAAATAGATTGCTGGGTAACATGATAAATGTATGCTTGCTCTTACAAGAAATTGCTAAAAATCTTTGCTAGAGTTCCTAAATGGCTAATAATAGTGAACATCTTTTCATGTATTTGCAGTTGACATATCTATAGTGAAGTTTCTGAAAAACTTTTTTTTGCCTGTTTTCAAACTGACTTATCTTTTAACTATTGCATCATAAGAATCTTTTGGTTTTCTGTCAATTTGCTTTCTCATTTAACACCCTTACTTACATCCTTATAGTGGAGATTGAGCCCAGGAAGTGCTGAGCTGCAACCTATCAATGACAGGGTTAGAATTCACAGTGTAACCCAGGCTGGCTTTGAACTCAGGGTGATGGGATTACAGGTGTATGCCACCACACCTGGCTGTCATTTAAAATTTTCATGAGGGTTGGCCAGGAAGCTCAGCTAACTAAAGTGCTTGGGTGGGGGTTCCCCTGACCTGCCATGTGTGCCCCACTCCTGGGGCAAACTGAGAAGTCAGTTGAGACTGGGCATGGTGGCACATGCCTGTAATCCCAGCACTTGGGAGGCTGAAAACAGGAAAATCACTGCAAGTTGTATCTATGAACTGAGGTCTTGTACACCCTGTAAACCCTGTCCTAAATACATTAAAAAAGAAAGTCCAGTTTATTTATTTATTTTTGTCTTTTTGAAGACAGGGTCTCATTATGCAGTTCAGGCTGGCCTTGAGCTCACTTTTGTAGCCCAGGCTGGTTTTGAACTCTTACTGATCCTCCTGCCTCAGCATCCCAGGTGCTCTGTAGCCCTGGCCTCAAACTCATGTTGATTTTCTAGTCTCAGCCACCCAAGTGCTGGGTTTACAGGCATGCATCATCATGGCCAGCACTATCCCTTTTCTTATTGTTTGTTTTATTTTTTTGATTTTGATTTTGTTTTTTGGAGTAGTGGGGATCAAACACAGGATGTTGCACATTGTGCTTGTGAGGCAGGTGCTTGTGCCCTGGGCTATCTCCCCAGCCCTGGTTTTTTTTTTTTTTTTTTTTTTTTTGTTGTTGTTTTTTTTTCTTTTTTGAGAGAGGGTCTCACAAAGCAGGCCAAGTTGGCTTTGAATTTACGGTGATGATCTTGTCTCAGCTTCTCAAGCATAGGAATTACAAATATACACCACCATACTTGTCTTGTTATTATCCTTTTTATCATAGCTATTCTGTGAGAGCTGAAGTATATCTGTAGAGTTTTTTCTCATAATTTAGATATACATAGTAATAACACCATCATAGGGAATTTGTGCATGGTATGTTTTGCTTTTTTTTTTTTTTTTTTTTTCCATTCTCTTCCCCTTCAACTCCTCTCCCCCTCTTTATTTACAAAACCTTTGTTTGCATTTTTTCCTTCTATTTCTACATTGTTCCAGTACCATTTCTTTAGACAAATACCTTATTTATTTATTTATTTTTTTTTTAAAGGAAAAGTGAGTAAGATTTAGTGTGACCTGACAGCTATTCGGCCTTGGGTGGATAGTGCTGGTATGCATGTAGCATTGTGCAACTGGTCAGATGAAGCATAGGCAAATTATCTGTGATTTGCAGTCTGGCTGAGTCCAATAGCCCAATTATGAAACTATAGTTGTTGTTTTTTTTTTTTTTTTTAATTGATGATTTTTTTTTCTTGTTTCAGAACCTTTATTTGTTTATTCACTCATTTTTATGGCCAGCTCAGCCCGTCCCGAGGGCAGGGCTGGCACAGCATGTGATGCCGGGGATCGAAACGCAGTCCCTAAAGCTGCCCAAGCTTTCCCAAGGAGGCACTTTAGACCACTGAGCCATCCCGCCGGGCCCCTGAAACTATAGTTTTAAAATTCTTCACTATAGTCTTACTAATTGCCTAGTCAGACCCCAGACAAGTAGCTAGAATTATAAGTTGTGACACTATGCAGGGTTTAAATTATATTTTGGCTTAAACTGTACATCTTTAATTTTAGAGATAGGGTAGGAAAGACTATTGTGAGTTAATTTGAAATCAAGTAGGAGCCATGTGTTGTTGCACACATTTTATTTGCACACTTATGATTGTGTATTCCAAGCTGCTTGGCTACATAGTAAGTTCAAGGCTAGTGTAGACTACCTAGCAAGACAGTGTTTCAGGGGTTTAGGAGATAGTATTTGCCTGGCAAGCACAAGGACCCAAGTTCTACCGCTAGTACCACATGCCATGCTGGCCACTGAAACTGGTTGTGATATAATCCCAGTGCTGGGGAGGCAGAGACAGAAGGATCACTATGAGTACAAGCTGCATAGCAAGACCTTGTACCAAAGAAGTAAGAGATTTTTTTTAAAGAGACTATTTCAAGACATACCCTAATCTCACACATGCATGCGTGTGTGTGCGTACACACATACACACTCAAAGAGAGGGAGGGACAAAGAGAGCAAGAACACTCATCTAGCATGTATGGTAGACAAGCACTACCCCCCTGAACAAAAAATGTTATATTTTTAATTTATCTCAATATATAATATTTTAAATTTGAATAAATTAATCCTTAATTTTAAAGTATTTTATAAAGAAATAGTCTCAGCTGATTAAAAATTTTCCTAAGATTTTAGTGACTATAAATGGTTTAGACCCGGGCATAGTGGCGTATGCCTGTAATCCCAGCACTTGGGAGGCTGAGGCAGGAGGATCAGTGTGAGTTCGAGACCAGCCTGGGCTACAAAAGTGAGCTCAAGGCCACTCTGAGCTGCAGAGCGAGACCCTGTCTCAAAAAGACACAAAAAAAAGTTTTAGAAAAAGTTATTTTTGCCGGGCGTGGTGGCGCACACCTGTAATCTCAGCACTCGGGTGGCTGAGGCAAGAGGATCGGTGCAAGTTTGAGGCCAGCCTGGGCTACAAAAGTGAGCTCAAGGCCAGCCTCAAGTGCATAGCGAGACCCTGTCTCAAAAAGACAAAAAAAAAAAAAAAAAAAAAGTTATTTTTGTTAGCTTTTATGAACCCTTTGTTGGGGTAAGCTGAGGCACAGTTGAGACCACTGAAACAGGCAGAGTTAGCAATGTGCAAAGACTTTATTGAAGACTGGGTGTGGCTTGGTGAAGGGCAAAAAGATCATTGGTCCTGAGCCAGGGGTAAGAGTATGTATTACAGGGGAGTTTAGGTAAGGGAGGGATTCATTACTAAGGGGTTATAAAATTTTGGGTCTCTTATTAGGGGATCTAGAGCTAACTGATAGACAGGGCAGAGTACATTTCCCCTTTGACAGGGCAGGACAACATGTGTTGTGGTTTTCCAAGGAATCAGCTCTGTAAATTGACCTGTCTAGGGCAGCTGCTGGCTAGGTGAGCTACATGAGGAAACTGCTGGCTTTCTGTTGAATACAGTGCTCCTGAAGGTATGAAGAACAGATCTACTTGGGAGAGGTTTTCTCTCCTACCTGGGCAAGTATCTAGTTTGGAGACCTGATACTCCTCTTTCTTTTAATTTGCCTAATAAGTGTTACTAAGTTTGGCTAGTATTAGGCACTAAAGACAGAAAGAAGCTTATCTGGGAGACAGAAATACATTCATATACCTGTGATTAAACACATAGGTAAGTACAGATGCCACGATAATAAAACAAATGCTAGGAGGGCTGGGGATATAGCTCATAGCCACAGTGCCTGGCAAGCATGAGGTTGTGAGTTTGATTCCTGCTTGAGAAAAAGTGGAAAAGAAAAGCAAATGCCAGGTATTTGGAGGGCACATAGGAAAGAGACACATAACCAGGGGAAAGTTTCTTTTGAGAGAGGTGAGATATAATCTGCAAATTGAAGGATGGGTAGAGCTTAGAGATAACTTAAGTAAGAGAGAGGGAAAGTGCTTCAGGATGAAGAAATAGTATGCCTGAAAATTCAGAGATGAGAGGTTTATGATTAGGAGAAATTCCAAGTGTCCCAGCTTGTTAAGAGGGAGAGTTGAGAAGAACCTGAGATTGATATTCTAGCTTTTAAGTTAAAAACCTCTCTACATTTTATCTTTATTATACTCCTAAAGATTTGTCAAAAAAAAAAAAAAAAGCCGGGTGTGGTGGCGCACGCCTGTAATCCCAGCACTTGGGAGGCTGAGGCAGGAGGATCAGTGCGAGTTCGAGACCAGCCTGGGCTACAAAAGTGAGCTCAAGGCCAGCCAGAACTGCATAGTGAGACCCTGTCTTAAAAAGACAGAAAAAAAAAGATTTGTCAAGTTTGTTAAATTGTGCACATAAAATTTATCATCTTGACTTTTTTTAAGCGTACTTTGTAGTGGTATTATACTTTTTTTTTTTTTTTTTT
>PVJA010053387.1:0-11993 GCA_004027025.1 Myocastor coypus
TTAATACTAATGGGATTATGGTCTGAGTACTTCTGGGATTATGGGTGTAGCCTAAGGAAGACAGGGTGTGTATTGGTCAGGGTTTTATTTAGAGGAACAGAATAGATATAACATAAGGAATGGACATTAACACAAAATATGCCATCTATAAGGAATTATAAGATTGGCTTACAATAGTCAGCCACAGAGTCAGATGAGGAAGCATGCACAGGGCGTCTGCACCTTCAGGACTGAAGAATTCAATGCCAAGGTCTGGACTTCACTGCAGCACTCTGTGTAAGTCTCTATCTGTCGGTTGATGGGTCTGCGATGGAAAACTAAAGTGTCTGTAATGGATTCTGAAGAGTCTGCGGCAGATGGCGAAAGATCCAAGCTGGAGGCCGAAGAGTCTGCGCTGCAAGCCAGATGATGAAGTCCAGGCCAAATGTGAAGACTGAAGCTTCTCCGATGAAGTGAAGTGTTTCTCCTTCAGCCCTTTAAAAAGTCTTTTTTGTGCTCAGTCATTCTGACGTGGGCTCATTGCACCCTAGGATGGAAGCAATCATACCTCAGGATGAGCTCTTGATCCTGCTCTAGGGAGAAAGCCAATAATATCCTAGGCAGGTCCTGGTCACACTCCAGAAAGGAACAACCTGTACCCCAGAGTGGGGCTCCCATCAACTGGGAACCAGGCCGCTGAGTCATTCAGCCAAGTTGACACATTGTATCAACCACTACAGGCTGAGACAGAAAGCCTGAATGTAATATAAAGAGAGACAGAGTGACAGACTAGCGCTGTTTCTGTCTGCTGCCCTGGTTGGTGAGTTGCCTTTGTCGTGATTGCTGCTGTTCCACCGCCATGAACTGGATGCTCTCTGTCCTGCTCCACTCAGCCTTGGACCTGCCAAATATGGACTGAAATTTCCAGTAACTGTGAGCTAAATAAACCATTCCTTCCTCATTTTGAGTGTTGGGTATTTGTCCAAGAAACGAGTAAAGAGTAACTAAGACAAGTCTTCTGCCTACTTCCCTATTCTTCATTTCAGTAGCAGAGTGCCTAGTACATACATTAAGGAGTCAGAGAAACCATATATATTTTAGAAGAAGGCATCAGAACTGCGATTAACCTAATGCAAATGAAAGCATACTATCATAGGAACTTCACCTAACATGAAGTAAAAATTTCATGCAAGAAGTTATAGCAAATCACTGAAAAGAGGAAATATTCACCATTATTGTGTATGAAGTTATCCTAGATGGAGCTTAATCACAGGTTTCTTTCTCTCAAATACTGTAATGGAAGCTATTTTAAGAGTAGAACGTTGGACCACGGAATTTCAGAATTGTCCTTATAGAAGAAAGAGGTCAATCGTTCAATTTCAACATTTTAAAAATTGAAACTTAAGGCAAGTGTGCAAGACAAACATTCGGAGCAATGGCCTTCTTGCAGATCACACAAAAAGTTCACAGCCCTGCTCAGGCTCAAAGCCAGTTTCCTATCACCCTGTCATAGAAGTTTCTTTTCTCTAGGCCAGCATTTGTTTGCTGAAAGGTTTTTGAAGTGGGTCACACTTCCCATGGTACTTTCCTCTTGCTATTGATCCAAGAAGCTCTTCTACTGTTTAGAGGATGCAATGAGAAAAATGCCAGAATCACCTACCATTTCCAGAGCCCCAGCAGTTTCTGTCTTTTGAGAACAAGCAATCCCCTTGGGGATTCAGGAGCACTGCTTTTGAGCTTAGGCAAAATGCTTGTCTCTCACAAAAACTCAAGTATTACTTGTTACAGAATCTTCAAGATAAACTTTTGAAGAAAGTATTCCACATGTTATGCTTCTATCAGGCACCGAGCGCATGGTCTTGATTAGAATGAACAATAGCATAGCATATTTCCCCCAGTGAAGGTTTCAAATCAAGCCACTACTCTTCTAGAATCCAATGTCTGGCTCCCAACTGCTGCTTGACTAACCATCAAATCTTAGCAAGATGACACCTGGAAAAGTAGTGAGAGGTGCAGAAAGCTAAACTGCAGAAAAGAAACACAGGACTATAGTTAACAGCATACAAGATTATAGCTTGTCTTCCATCTCAACTCCAAACCCCAGCATATCTGGACAGAGCTGATTTCCAGCCTGTCCCAAATGGGGTTCCATGGTGAGATAAACTGAAAACTAGCTCACTAAGATATCTGCGTGGCCTCTTAAATCTTACAGTAAGAATATGGGTCATCAGAATTGAATGCCTCTCTTTCCTATTATCTCCCACTTTTGCATCTTCAATGTGCGAGACACCTTTTTCCTCCAGTGCTACATTGTGAAATTCTTGAGATCAGAATCTATCTCCCCCATCCTTGCATATTCCATAATGCTTCACTTTGATAAGCATTTGCAAGTGACTCATGATGGAGAGTTTTGACTTGGCAAAGAATCAAAATCAGGTCCTCTGAATGCTTGCTCAACATTTTATAACTAGGTTGCCTTTCTGACCTACATGGTTAAATGTAGAAAAAACACTAATTTCAGGAATTACCTGAAAAAGCTGCTAGAAATAAGGCATTCTCGCGATAGATGAACACAACAGTGTGGTACGGCAGGGATTCTAGACAAATTGCACACAAGGCAGGGAGAAAGGAATTAAGACGAGGAATGGAACCCCTCTGCCAATTTTCATTTAGGGATTGACTTGCTTGGAGGAATATCTATGGAAGAGGAAGAATCACGAAAAATCTTTGAACTGGGAATGTAGCTTAGTTGTAGAATACTTCTCTAGCATACGCAAGGCCCTGAGTTCAGTCCCCTGAACCACAGAAGAAGGATAATTGAATTTGTTTAATCCTGGTTCCTGCTAACTAAACTTGAGTTCCATGGTTCTCATTTTGTGTCTGCGTGGGAGACCAAGCTTTGGTGTTGTGGATGTTTAAGAGTATTTGAATATCTGGTGGGTGGAATAGAAAAGCAAGATTGGAAAAGCCAAAACACTTATAGCTAGACAGATTGATGCCTCTCTTATATTTTCTGTTAAATGGCAGTAATGCGTCCTATGTCCACCACCAACAGTCTGATTGCCACATTCCGTATGGAAACATAGGATCTACCAAAGAACACTGACAAAAAAGGAAGCACAAGCTAGATGCTAAGAACTAGACGTAACCCTTCTACACAAAAGCTGGAAAAGAAGCTGGTTTCTAGTTCATTATTTTTTTCCTCAAATCCTTAAAGCATGCAAAAAATTAACAAGTATTTTGGCTCAAGTATTTCTTCATGATTGCTCTAAAATATCTAGGCTTCTAACATTTTCAAAGCAAGAGTCATGCACTTCAGTGAAATTTTCTTGCTAGTATTTTTTTTTTTTTGAATGGACTGTCTAGGCCAGCAACCTATGTCATGTCCTTCCTTCAGGAAGCAGTTCTGTGGATTCCAAACTGTACCTGTTCTTGATAATTCAGTATCAGAGGAGGTGACCAAATTTTAGAGGTTTGAACCTGCCTTTTTTTCCTTTACATATCCCATACGGCCTCATGCAAGACTAATCTCCCCAGGACAAATATCACCTACACATCAAGATGTAATGAGCCTTTGGAAGCATGGTAAATAGAAGTCAGACAAAGGGAAGGGATTAAAAATTGTAACTAAGAAAGTTTCTCAATAAATTGTTTCAGTTATGACGTTGTTACATCTCTCTGGCCAATAATGGTGCATCTGTTATATTCTCTTGGTGAAGTTAGAATTTACATGGTTCCTTATGCTGTCTTTAATATCTCTCCTACTGTAGTGGATTTTGAACAGGTTGTCAACTTACTACACCCAGGTGAATTAAGCTACCATAGTGCTGAGTGGCGAAGGCAGACCTGAGGGTTGCTGCAAGCAGCATAAAGGCAGAACAGAAGAAGCTGTCAAAGTGTTTTTAGTGATGCTGTTTGGAGAAGCAGTTGGAAGCTGATAATTATACTGGGCTGTTCTACTGAAGGATCTTAACACGCTGGTTTTCTCAATGAACTTCGGAGAAGCTTGAGTCCTTATCATGAGCATCACGTCCTGGCTCTGGAAAGGAAGATGGTGCACTGCTCACCGTTATGAAGCTTATCACATTGGCTTTTTTGATGGGAACTCAGTTTTCCTGACCAATGAAGAAGCTCAGGAAGTCACTGTTGCTGAGCATAGATGTGGTACTTTCAGGGGAGCTCTGGTGCTTACCTTGAGCATGCCTTCCTGGCTCCAGTTCAGTTCCCTCAGCTTGCTATCAAAGATCCTTCATCCAGCTGGCACAGACTTCCTAGATTGCACCACTGATCTTTGGGCCTTCTCAGCAGAAATCCAAGAAAGGGGCCTGCATGAGACTTTATTGTGGAATGTAGGCCACTAGTTGGTCTGATGGGAGGCATTGTTGTGAGCTCTAGGACCTCAGCTATTTTCTTTAGTGTTTAGTGTGTGGACAAGTTTCCTGCACTTGTCTTATACAACTCTTTGGGTGATTTATTTTAAAAAAAATATAAAATGTATACTGTATTATATTGCTTCCCTAGCAAAGAAAATAATGAATCTATGACACCAACTATGTGTGGTGAATAGTTGGTTGCTAATATTTGATATTTGATCTGAAATCTAATAAATTATCATAGCTCCAAATAGTTGTCACCATGGGAAGTCTATAGTTCACTCTGAAATTAAGATAGACAACTCTTCTGTGTAATAGATGACATAGAGGAACTTAAGAAATTCAAAGTGTACCTCTGTGTTGAGGCACCAAGTTGCATGACAGAAATTACCTAAGTAGTTTTGTAAATTTCCTGCTGCATAGTACTTGCCATCTGCTATGTCTTCTTCTAGTTGTCTTCAAGTCCTTTTGGATATGTTTAAACAATACCGTAGCAGGAAAGGCCTCCTGGCTCTTAAATTCCTAGTATAATCTGAATGCTCCAAATTTATCAATCATACACATTCTGCTTATTTAACTATATATATGTAAATATGATCAATTGCAACAGGGCTTTTTGCCATAGCCCCAAAACATTTAGAGACAAAATTGATTCTTCCTAGTTCTCTTTTCAGCTTTCTCTATACCTCTTTTCTTCCTGCCTTCTTCCTTGTTTCGCCTTTCTCTATTTCTCTTCAACACATCTTTATGATCAATAGAAAACAGTTCCTAGAAATATGTACTTTATTCAATACAGTAGGATACAAATATCTATTCTTTTTTTTTTTTTTTTTTTTTTTTTTTTTTTTTTTTTTTTTTTTTTTTTTTTTTTTTTTTTTTTTTTTTTGAGACAGGGTCTCGTTATGCAGTTCAGGCTGGCCTTGAGCTCACTTTCGTAGCCCAGGCTGGTCTCGAACTCGCACCGATCCTCCTGCCTCAGCCTCTCGAGTGCTGGGATTACAAGTGTGTGCCACCACGCCCGGCTACAAATATCTATTCTAACTTGGATACAAAAACTGTTTCGTGAAACAGAGCTGACGGGCCTTGAGGTCTAGCCAGATCTGGCATGTTAGGTCAGGGATACTCTGTCAATTTTTCCACTCCCCTGCTTGAGCTCAGGAGAAGGCAGTGGCCATCTCTGTGTATTTTGGCAAGACAGCACTGTCGTAGCGAGCCAGAATGATGTTTTCCTCAAGCCATTGTACAGACCTCTGGGAGACAGTGAATGGATAAACCTCGACGAGAGTGTATTCCCTCTAAAGACTTCATCGAGAAGTTTTGAAATGCTCAATGATTAGAGAACATAAGTCATATGGCTTCTGCTGTAGAACATGTTTGTTCTGCACAGCTGCTCTAAATTCCAATTTTTGAAATAATGATTTTTTTTCCTCTGAGGACTATGACAATTCTGCAATTCTGTGGTCCAAAGTTCAGCTCTTAAAACAGCAGCCAGTACAGCATTTGAATGAAAGTAGGGTGCAATTAAGCTCACTCTAGAATAACTTCATACAAAATATTGGTGAATATTTCCTTTTTTCAGCGATTTGCTATACGTTTTTTGCATAAAATTTTTACTTCACTGCTATGTCAAGACCCTATAATAATATGTTCTCTTTTCCTTTGGGTAATCATATTCCTGATGCCTTCTTCTAAAATGCAGCCTGTTTGTGTGACTCCTTAATGTAAGTACACTGACTAGACATTCTGCAGATTAACGGGAGAACAGGGAAGGAGGAAGCTGCTGGGATGGAAGGGCCCACACATAAAAGCACTTATTGATGAAATATTTAGCTGCCTTCACAATTTTGCTTAAGGAAACATTGAAGGACACACAAAATATTGCAGAAAACCTATGTTCTAGGCATAGGAGAAAACATGGACAGAAGCCCCAAAATGTCCCTTTGGCAGTTTTGGAATTAGATGTCCAAGCCTTATGCATAATACACAGGAGATCAATATCCAAATAAACATTTGGTGCCTTTGTTTAAGAATGGAACCTAGATGGGTTGATCACATTGCAAGTGTTCTTTTTATCTATTCTTAATTTAGAGCACAGGAAAATTCCTTTCCACTAGGAAAGAGTTGAACAAAATTGTACTAGGTAATCTGTAAAATTTCTTCTAAGACACTGAACTAAGAAACACAAATGAAAAAAATAAAAGAGAAAAAAAAAAAAAAACACTGGTATGCTTATGCCCTAGAATTGTTTTGCTCTTTAGAATGGAGAAGGCACTTAAATGACTGCTAGATATAAGGCTTATCTAAACTCAACATGAGGCTTTGGGCTTGGTTTGCTCTTCTTTTTCTAGAAACATAAGGTGCAGATGTAGAGTATTTATTTGTTCTTGCTATGCTTTCCTAATTTCTTTTTTTTTGCGTGTGTTTCAATTTTTTTATTGTTTAAATTTAACAATGGTTATTTTAAATATTTTCATCATCAGATCAGTTTAGATTAATACATATAGGTATATAAGATAGATCAAACAATTAAACATTAATCTTTCTAAATCAACATTACTTTTTTTTCTTTTCTTTTCCCCTTTCTTTTCTTTGAAAGTTGACATATTGCACATTGTCCTTACAATCATTGTACAGAGTACAGTGTGTGGGCATGACCCACCTAATTTCTGATTTCACTGCTATATATTTCCCTCTGAGAACTGCTTTCGTGGCATACCACATATTCCAGTCAGTTTTGTTTGAATTCTCATTGGATTGTAGATATTGTTTAATCTCTTGTTTAATTTCATCTGTAATTCATTGGTTGCTGACGAGGGTGTTGTTTAATTTCCATATATTTATAGAGATTTGTGGTCCCTTTTGTCATTCATTTCCAGTTTCGTTGCTCTGTGTTCAGATAATATGCATGGGATAATGTATATTTTCTTGCATGTACTTAAGCATGTTTTATAAATTACTATGTGTCTATTTTAGAAAACATCCCATTTGCAGTTAAAAAGAATATGTATTCAGATGCGATTTGGTGGAACACTCCGTGTATGTCCACTAAGTACATTTGTTCCAAGTTCCGGTTCAGTTCTGCCACTTCTTTGCTAAGTGTTTGTTCACTTGACCTATCTTTTTGAAATAAGGAAGTGTTAATTTCCCCTGTTGAGATTTTGATATTGGTTATGAGATTTTACATATCCTTTAAAATATGTCTTCTGTATTTGGGTATTCCCTTATTTGTTGCTTACATATTTATGACTCTTATCTCTCCCTTTTAATTTTTCCCCTAACCAGTATATGGTAACATTTTTTATCTCCTTTGATCATTTTTGAACTTCAACTTGTCTGCAAACATATTAGCTATCCCTGAAGTTTTCTGAGATTCTAGAGCATGTAGTAGTTTTTTTTTTTTTTTTTTCATGCTTTGACATTCAGCCTATGAATTTGTTTATGGGTTAAATGTTTTTCTTGTATATGGCATATTGTTCGATTTTGGTTCTTAATCTACTGTGCCAGTCTATTTCTTTTACTGTGTGAACTGAGTACATTTACATTGGCAGTTATAATCGATACTACTGATCAATGTTGGTCACGTTATTTTTCTGCTGTTGGTTCCCTACTTTTCTCCTGTGTTTAACAGTTTGTCATGTTTGATGGATTCTTTCTGTTGTTGTTCTTTGAAATGTGGATATTTTGATCCCTTTCTAGAATATCTCTGAGTATTCTGTGTAGGTTGCTTTGTTTCTCAATAATTTGTTTTGTTGCTCTTTGTCATATAAATCTTTTACTTCTTCAATAAACATGAAAGAGTTTTTCAGCATATAAGAATCTGAGTTGGAGTTTTTTTACTTTTTTTTTTTCTTGTAGTTTGTGAAGTATTTTGCTCCATGCTCTTCTTGTCTTGATGGTTTGTGATCAGAAAACTTCTGTTATTCTGATAGGCATTCCTTTAAATGTATTCCTTCTCTTTTTCTCTAGCAGCTTTTAATATATTGTTCTTGTGAAAAATTTCTGGTATCTTATTATATGTCTGAGTGTAGACTTAATTTGCTGATATTATGTGGAGTTCTATATACTTTGGTTACCTGAATGTCAGACTGCTTCCCCATATTTGGAAAGTTTTCTGGTATTACCTCTGTCCATATATGTTTTATACCATTTGTCTTGTCTCCTTCTTTCTCTTTGATATCTATTAATCTCACATTTCTTATCTTTGCATGATCTTATAGTTACTGAATTATTATTTCCTGAATTCTGGATCCTTATTGTTTTAAAGACATCTTTCCTTAACTTTTCACTAGCTGCAACATTGTCTTCAAGGTCTACCTTTACTTTCAGTCAAATAATTTTGTCAACTTTTAATGAAGTCTTTAATCTTTTCTGTAGGGCCTGCCATGCTGAAGCCACTGCCAGGGTATGCTGGGTTAGGAATTGAGAATGGGTGTGGTGGCACATGCCTGTAATCCCAGCTCTTGGGAGGCTGTAAGCAGGCAGATCACTATGAGTCCAATCTAGCAGTTAGACCCTGAACACAGTGTGGACCCGTCCTTAAAATACAAAAAAAATCACTTGTATATGTCTTTGAATCTGCTTCATGCATTCTATTTCTTTGCAATGTTGCTCACTCATGGTTTCCATCATTTTTCTATTCTGTTTTTCTGTCACTTCTTTAAAAGTGCTTAGTAAACTTTTTATTATAGTATCATGTTTTAACCTGTGAGATTATTTCTGACCTTATATCCTCGATTTCTTCCTGCAATTGTTTCTTTACTTCAATTGTTATTATTTCAGATGTTTCATGTATGTGACTTCCACTTTCTTCTACCCTGATGTGTCCTGAGTTTGTTCTAAGTGAGCTCATGGCCAGAGATTGCACTTTTCTCCTTTTTTTTGTATTTTCCCTTTCTGAGAGAATTCTTTATTTTGATTTCTGTAATGCTTTTTAGTGAAATTTTCATAGTAGGTACCTATAGCATGCAGTCAGAGCCTCTCTAAAGAGTGTATTCTTTAGGTATCTTTCCTGTGTCAGAGATATTTGTTTTGTGTGTGTCTCAAGATTTTGCTTTCTCAGGGAAGGAGAGAGCTCTGTGACACAAGTAGATGCCTGGCAAGAGCAAGGTCATCAATTCAAACGCCGGTACCACCAATAAATAAATAATTAAATAAAATTTTGCCTTATCTATTGATTGAGAGTGAGTTATTGGTTCCTATTTGGCATTATCCTTCATCCTCCAGTGTAGTACTTTTGTGATGTTATTACTCCAGGACCAATAGATATTATTACCCAAGAGAGAAAATGTGGTAGGCAGATATGGTTTCCTATTTACAGTACTACAATTAGCAATACTAATAAGAGCCAGTGAAATTTAGAAATTGACAAACTTTTGTAAGTAATGGGTGTGTAATTTAGATCATAAGGGCAATCATCATTACTATACAACAATGCACAATCTAGGATCTTTCTATTCTGGGATGCGACCATCTCAACATTATGCTCTTAAGTTCTCAGTGTATGAGAAAGCAAAAGTTTCCTGTGGAATACTTTGAGGGCAAGGCTAAGGAATAGCTAACCTTATTTTTTCCTTCTTCCTTTGTCAAGAACACAGTCACATGAACCCAACATAAATGAAAAAAAATTTTTTAAACATACAATCTTCTTGTGGGCCTAGAAAGAGGACATAACAGGATTTCCTAAAATGCAAAATGGTCTCTCTCAGATTATGTCTGTGACTCATTTCTCATCTTGCTCTCAGTCTCTCAAGGAAACACATTGTCTTCCATGCCACACTCATAGAGTATGGGCATAAGTGGACAGTGGTGGACATAGAATTTACCCCAGAATTAACCTAACTAGTAGGTAGAGAGTGGCATATCCCAGACCATACTAGCATTTGGAATGACTCTGTGCTAATGAAAACTGAAGATTAAAGCTTATCTTCCTTTGCTTTCTGCATTTAAAATAGTAAAGGTATGATGTGCCTTTTCACACTGACAATATAAACTGCAGGCTACTAGTATTAAGAAAGGAAAGTATATCATAAACGTTTGTGTGTTCATTCAGAAGGATAGTAAAGGGATTACATTGTGATAATTATACTAGTGCCATCTTACTCTACCCAACAGTTGTGCAAGTGTCTACTCATAGGCCATTCAATAATAGCATATTCTTATGCCCCATTGTCTTAGTTATTTTTTACTCGTTGCTGGGACAGATACTCGACCCTCAACATGAAGGAAGGAGAGGTTTATTAGCTCACAGTTATGGAGGCTTCAGTCCATACTCGCCTGGCCCAAGGCTGAGTGGAACAGGACAGAGAGCATTCAGTTCATGGTGGCAGAACAGCAACAAAATGGTGGCAGAAGTAGCCAACCAAACACGGCAGCAGAGCAACAGCTACAACTCGAGTCTGTCTCTGTCTCTCTTTATATTGCATTTAGGCTCTCCACCTTAGAATATCCTCCTTAGGATATCTGCCGTAGACCACACCCATAGTCTCAGCCTTACTCAGACCGATAATCCCATCAGTACTAAAATCCAATCCCAGGGATCACGAATCAAGTCTCAATCTATAGAAGCCATGCTCCATGATTGCATGAGGCTTTGGGGGGACAACTAGTCATAAACTATAACACTCATAACAAAAATAAAAATAAAAATAAAAAAATTAAAAAAACCGGGCGTGGTGGCGCACGCCTGTAATCCCAGCACTTGGGAGGCTGAGGCAAGAGGATCGGTGTGAGTTCGAGACCAGCCTGGGCTACAAAAGTGAGCTCAAGGCCAGCCTCAACTGCATAACAAGACCCTGTCTCAAAAAGACAAAAAAAAAATAAAAATAAAAAAAAAATAACACTCATAAAAGAACCAACTTTTCTACCTTCTAATCCTTTTCATACAGAACTTTCTTCAACTGTGTTCTCATATCTGGCTGTTTTTCTAAAACACTTTTCAGTGTCAATCAGATGAGACTGTGGATGCACACATAATGTTTACATTGTCAGTTCTTATGAAGACCAGATCTTCCAAGAGTCAAAATTATACACAAGTTCTCATCTGTAGAAATTGTTTGTGCAGAAAGAAATAGATTGAATAGGATAATACATAGGTTTTTAAAAATCAAAGTAAATTTACTATAAATCTATTCTGGCCTGTTTTCCTTTTGGGGGTTAAAATGTCATTTCTAAATGAAGTAATGGAGATTTTGACTTAGAGAAGTACTCCGTTTTTTTGTTAGCTGGTAAATGTTAATTAAATTTTCAATATCACCGGATGATATTGGTATACTTAGGATTTTTATATTTTCTTGATTTAGTTTTGCTACATCAAGCGTGTCTAGGAATCTCTCACTTTCTTCAGTTTTCAATTTTATTAGAATATAGGTTCTTGGGGCTGTGGAGATAGCTCAGTAGCATAAGCACTTGCCTGGTAAATTTCCAGTTCTGGGAGAAAAAAAGGAATAAAGATTCTCATAGTCAATATTGGTGACCTGGATTTCTATTGTAATTTTCCTGTTTTCATTCCTTATTGCTTCAGTTTATGGAGTTTTCTCCTTTGGATAAGATTGGGTAATGTGCTGGGCGTGGTGGCTCATGCCTGTAATCCCAGCACTCGGGAGGCTGAGGCAGGAGGATTGGTGTGAGTTCGAGACCAGCCTG
>PVJA010053388.1:0-12061 GCA_004027025.1 Myocastor coypus
AAAAAAAAAAAAAAGAAATGGAGCAGAGGGTGGAGCACACCTGCAATCCATAATACCAGCGTTGGTCCAGACTGAGGCAGGAAGATTGCTCTGAGTTCAAGGCCACCTTGAAGGATACAGCAAAACCCTGTCTCCCAAAAAAGGAAGAATTGGGGCAAAGGGACACCATATTTGTTTGGAACTTTGTGGTTTTCAGAAAGAAAATGGTTTTGTGTCTAATGCTAATAAATGTGCCAACTGGGCAGAATGTGAGGTTTTTTTTCTTGCATTAAGCAAGGGACTGGTGATCACATCTGGGGTGTGTGTGGAAAGGTTGCGCCCCTGCTGGGAACCTGATAGGGAAGGGCAACTTTGGTCCTTAGAGGGCTCCTAGTAGAGAAAAGCTAATTGAAGCCTTCGAGTGTTTGGTGGCTGGTTGCCATAGGAACCATAGGAAGCGGAAGTTAAAGCACGAGCAGGTATTTCCCCTTCCGGGTCAGCTCTCATACTTCTTGGGCTGGGGATCCGAATGCGACAGGCATTCCGCCGTTTCCTGGGGCTGCTGCTGCCTCTGTCACCGCTCCCAACCCAGTGCTGCATGCTCAGCCCAGAGTCCGTCCCGCCCCCCAAAAGACCCCGTAGCAACCTCATGGCAGCGCCCCGAATCGGGACTCACAACGGCACCTTCCACTGCGATGAGGCTCTGGCATGCGCATTGCTTCGCCTCCTGCCAGAGTATCAGGTACTGTCACCCTGCAACAGTTTGCATCCTTAACTGGGTCTTGGGGGTAGCTCGAGCAGTCTCAGCACTGGAAACATTAATCCTATACCCGTACGACCCTTGCCTGACAGCGCCTGTACCGCCTGTGTACTTTGCAGGATGCTGAGATTGTGAGGACTCGGGACCCAGAAAAACTGGCTTCCTGTGACATCGTAGTTGATGTGGGTGGCGAATACGACCCTCAGAGACACCGATATGACCATCACCAGAGGTGAGTTTTCCATGCCGTTTCTTTGTGTTCCATGCTCTAAGTCAGCCATCAGCTGTCCAGGTACTAGTCAGTGAAGGAAACAGTGAAGAAAATCAAATTCTTGTGGCCCACTGCTACTGCAGCCTTTTGTCCTGCTGTCAGCTCTTCACATCTCTCCAGTCTTGGACTTACCTTGGTTGCTGATTGGTCCCTTCCGACTCACCTCCTCTGCCTTCCATGGCTTTTCTCCATCAACTCTGTCATCACCCCAACTAGTACCCCATCTGGAATTAATTCATCCAGGTATCTTCACAGCCCTATCTTAGGTTGGTAGGGTCATATAATTGTCAGTTGATGACAGTTCAGATGTGTTGTTGTGTTGTCCTGTACCAGGGATTGAACCTATAGCCTTCACAGGTACCTCTGTCACCGCTCCCAACCCAGTGCTGCATGCTCAGCCCAGAGTCTGTCCTGCCCCCCAAAAGACCCCGTAGCAACCCCTACTAAACCCACCTCTACTTTTATAAATTATGTTGGAAAGAATCCCTAATCTCTCACCCTCACTTATCATATACTCTTCAAAAAAATGGCTGATTGGGCTACAAAAGTGAGCTCAAGGCCAGCCTCAACTGCATAGCGAGACCCTGTCTCAAAAAGACAAAAAAAAAAAAAAAAAAAATGGCTGAAGTTAGGTGTGATGGTACATACTGTGATCCCAGTTCTGGAGGAGTCAGAGGCAGGAGGAGTGCCACGGGTTACATAGTGAGATCCTGTCTCAAAAAATAAAGTCATCCCTGGGCTCCACTTTGTCTTCCAACCTATTCCCCTCTCACACACTCTCCCAGTCTCTCTAGCACTGCCTGTTAAGAGTACCAATGACCTCAGGACCAACACAGGGGCCAGCACGACAGGGTCTATTGGAGTTGCCCTTTTGTGGTACTTGGTCTTAATGACTTCCTTTTTTTCAAAAATGGCTTTGTTTACAGCCATTTATAAAGTATGTGACACATAAAAGATTAATTTTTCATAATAAACATAAGATGAATATCCAAGAACAGGTCTCAGCCCAAGAGCAAGAATATTACCATTACCATTATTTTTTTGTAGACCAAGGTTTGAACTCGGGACCTTGTACTTGCCAGGCAGGTGATTATGCTGCTGAGCTATATGTCTGGCCTTTCCTTTAGTTCCTATTCTTTTTTTTTTTTTTTTTTTTTTGTCTTTTTCAGACAGGGTCTCACTGTGCAGGCTGGCCTTGAGCTCACTTTTTGTAGCCCAGGCAGGTCTCGAACTCGCACCGATCCTCCTGCCTCAGCCTCCCTAGAGTGCTGGGATTACAAGCGTGAGCCACCACGCCCGGCTAGTTCCTATTCTTACATGCTTCTTGCCTATCCCATTTCCATTTTTCCCATAATAAAGCAACATCCTAATTTTTTTCTTTCAGTTTTGAGACAGTTTCTGACTGTAATGGAAGCTGGCCCTGAACTCACTTTTGTAGCTTGGGCTGGCTTCAAACTACAGCAGTCCTTCTGCCTCAGCCTGCCAAGTGATGCTGGGATTACAGGTGTGTGCGTGTTTGTTTGTTTTTTGAGACAGGGTCTTGCTATAATCCAGGCTGGCCATTGAACTCACAGTAGTCCTCCTGCCCTCAGCTGCCTAAGTGCTTGGATTATAAGCACCACCACACCCAGCTAATATTCTAAATTTTTAGTAGGAAATGTAGTGCTCACTTGTAATCCCAGTTTATAACCCCTTGCAAGACTATCACAAGTTCCAGGCAAGCCTCTGTCCCCCTTCTCCAAAAAAAAAAAAGACCACACACACACACATAAATTCATTTTTGGAGGGGTACTGAGAATCAAATTCACTACACTGTGCCACTCAGCTATATCCTCAGCCCCATACTTGTGTTTTTATATAGCTTTTTTCTTTTTTGGCTAATTCAGGCTGCCTTAAGGGTGCATTTGGTGGGGTTGGGGAGATAGCTGCATGGCACAAGTGCCTGCCTGGCAAGTACAAGGTCATAAGTTTGAACCCCAGTCCCGCAAAAAAAAAAAAAAAGAAGGGGGGGGAGGGGATGGATTTGGTGAGGCTTATGGAGCTGGAGACCAAACTGCGGTCCCCTGCACCTGCGTTTGTCCAAGCAGCACTTTAAACAACTGAGCTAAGCTGGGCGTGGTGGTGCACCCCTGTAATCCCAGCACTCGGGGAGGCTGAGGCAGGAGGATCTGTGAGAGTTTGAGACCAGCCTGGGCTACAAAACTGAGCTCAAGGCCAGCCTGAACTGTACAGCAAGACCCTGTCTCAAAAAGACAAAAAAATAAATAAATAAAAATAAAAATAAATAACTGAGCTAACTGGCAAGCCCCCATATGTATAGTTTAGCGCAGGTCTATTTTCATCAACAGTATCACTTTAAGGGCCAGGGATATAGCTCAGCAACATAAGCGCCTGCCTGGCAAGCTCAGTGGTCCCATTTGATCCCCTGTGCTGAAATGAAACAAAACAGTATCACTTTACTAAGGGATTATTTTTATCATTAGTAAATATAATTTATACCTTGTAAATACAATTTTTTATTTACCTACTGTTTAATAATGAAAGTCATAAAACTGAACTCCTTAAGTGATCTGAGATGGACTGATATTTGGAAGGCATAGCTGAGGAGGGCCAAGGTATAGCTCGGAGGCAGAACACAAGCTTAACATAGAGAGCACCCTGGATCCCATCCCTAATAATCTCATTACACATCACAACTATAATGTCTACTTCACTAAGGTGCCCAAACTTTTTTTTTAATGTCCCAGGTAGAGTCCACACTTTATTTCCCACTGTTATTCCTCCATTTACCCAAGCAATGATTGTTTTAATTTTTGTGGCCAGCTCAGACTGCTCTCGGGGTGGGACTGGTGCAGCATGTGATGCTGGGTATCAAACCATGGTCCCTGCGCTTTACCTAAGCTTTCCTAAGCAGGTGCTTTAGACCATTGAGCTGTCTCACCCAGCTCTTACTTTCCTCCAGTCTATCTCATTGCTATTCACATTCAAGTTCCTGCCTTACCCAGATCACTGCAGGCAATCTCCTTGCTTCTGTTGTCCAAGCTGGGTAGTGCAGTTCTTTACCATGCACCTGTCTGCATAATCCCCCAAACTCCCCAGTACCTACAGATGGAGTCCAGACTTCAAGACATGGCATACAAAGCTTGCCGTAGCCTGGCCCCTTCCCAGCTTTGTCTTTTGTTACTTAGGTCTCTGGTAATCAGACCAGGGCCTGGAGCATGCTAGATAAGCACTTTACCACTCAACTGTACCCATCTCCCCAGCAGCTGACTTTCTTATAGTTCCACCTTTCAGGACTGATCTGAAGTTTTTTGTTTGTTTTTATCTGAAGGCTTTCTGCTCTACCCTCACCTCATTCAATTCGTTCCTAGAACCTAGCTAAAGTGTGGTATCTGTGTCCTCAGCCTTGCACCAGAAAGTTTTGAAATCTGATCCTGTATTGAATACACTTTTTTGTCATTATTCCTTAAATAGTATGTAGTGTAACAACTGTTCACATACTACTTACATTGTAGTAAGCATTGTAAGTAGGTGAGAAATGGTTTACGTATATGGGAGGTTGTGCAGTTAACATGAAAATACCCCATCCCTAGATTTTGCTATCTATGGAAACTACTTGCTTGCTTGGTTGTATTTATCTGCCTCTAGCAGATGAATCAGAATGCAAAGACAGGGTCTTTTTTTTTTCTCTGTAACATCCAAACACAAAACATACAGTAACCAGCTATTGAACTTTATTGCTAAGTGAATGGATGGATGAAGATACCAAGTCAGTCTGTTGATGGCTGAGAAAAAACCAAAGCCTTACCCTCTCCCTGTCCTACCTCTGGCAGCCTTCCCATCCCCCTGCCCACCCAGGTCTGCACATGTGTGTGTGCCTACACTCTGGCCTTTCCTTTGCCTCAGTGCTGCTTCCCTGTGCTCCTCAGGTCTTTCACAGAGACCATGAGTTCCCTCTCCCCTGGGAAGCCGTGGCAGACCAAACTGAGCAGTGCAGGACTCATCTATCTACACTTCGGTCACAAGCTGCTTGCCCAGTTGCTGGGCACTAGTGAAGAGGACAGCATGGTGGGCACCCTCTATGACAAGGTGGGACCTGAGGACAGACATTGCCTTCTCCCGCAACATCTCCATTGAGCCACCTGGGAGTGGCACTCCAGCAGCTGTGGACAGGGCCTCAGGTCAGGGTTCCTGGCCCATAGTGGGCCTAACAATCTCTTCCCTAAGGGGATGTTGATCTCTTTCCCCCACCTACATCCTGGTGGGCTTAAGCAGTGGATGACATAATATATGGGAGAGTGTTCTGATTTGGCTTTGTTACTCTCCTACTGTATTACCTAGGCTGTTAACAGAACAATGCTTATACTTTACACTTCTCTGCTGCCTTAAAGGTTGAAGAGATAGGTACCACTAAGACATAGGAGTTGAGAAGCTCACTGAGGAAGGGACTGGTTATTGAAAACAATATTCTACCAATGTCACCTGTAAGCAGCTTCCTACTGGGGGAGGAACAGAGCTGGTGGTCCTTGAATATCAGGTCAAGTAGTACATGAGGGTACCTACTTGACCTGCAGTATACAGGTCAGATCTCAGATTCATTCAGCTATTTTGCAGGTAGGTTGTTGGGTTTGGTGTTTTGGTGTGGCTTGCCAATATCTGGCCCTATGATGTGGCCTTAATGTACTCTTAGGGTTAAAGTTTTTGAGGATACCAAGATTTTAGACTGGTCATTTCTATTGCTGGGGCTTTTTTTTGTTTGTTTTTGTTTTTTAAGAATTATTTTATTTTGGGGCCTGGCGGGATGGCTTAGTGGTCTAAAGCACCTGCTTGGGAAAGCTTGGGCAGCTTCAGGGACTGCAGTTTGATCCCCGGCACCACATGCTGCGCCAGCCCTGCCTTCGGGGCGAGCTGAGCCGGCCATAAAAATGAGTGAATAAACAAACAAAGGTTCTGAAACAAGAAAGAAAATAAAATTTAAAAAAAAAAAGAATTATTTTATTTTATTCGTTTCAGAACTTTTGTTTGTTTATTTTTATGGCTGGCTCAGCCTGCCCTGAGGGCAGGGCTAGAGCAGCATGTAGTGCCCGGGATCAAACCGTGGTCCCTGCAGCCGCCCAAGCTTTCCTAAGCAGGCGCTTTAGACCACTGAGCCATCCTGCCAGGCCCCTGGGGTTTTTTTTTAAATATGTATGTAGTACAGGGTCTCATTACACAGGTTGGACTCAGTGATCATCCAGTTTTCAGGCTCCCAGGCACTGTGATTACAGGTGTGCACCACCGCCCCTGGCTCAGCACACCCAGGGGCTGGTGCACTTGCCAAAGCAGGCATTTAGTCCACTGAGCTCTTTTGGCCTGCCCTTACATGCTTTTTTTTTTTTTTTTTTAATAAATGGGGGATAGCTCTGTGGCACAAGTACCTGCCTGGCAAGTGCAAGGTCCTGAGTGTGAACCCCATTCCATAAAAATCAGTCTGTGAGGCCTTTTTATTTTATTTATTTTGCAGGCGAACTTACAACCTTGCACTTGCCAGGCAGGCACTTACACCACAGAGTTCTCTCCCTTCGACTTGCGGTGATCCTCGGCGCCATCAGACCCAGTCTCAGTTGAGTCTTAGTGCACCAGGTGTGGATCTGGCACACAGCCCCAGGAATTAAACCCCAGGCCTCTGGGTCAGCCTAAGCAGGCATTTTCACCTGCTAAGTTATCTGGCTAGCACATCCTAGTTCTTGATGTCTACCCTAGAATTCATTCTTTCCCATATAACTTGTTTGGCCAGACACACCTAGACCTCATTAACTGTCACTAAATGGCATACTGAGCCTACCTAGAGATCTACCTACCCTTAGCCACTAGGATCCACTCTAGTGAGGGTCTCTGGGAACTGAGGTCCTCCTTGTTCATTCAGTAGCATCTGCCTATACACATGCTGACCTTGGCTTGAACTTTGTGAAGTGGAATGAGCCCTGCAGTCAGGCAATATGAAGTAAGTCTCAGCACTATTAGTTCTTGGATCTTCAGCCACCCAGCATCCCGCTTCTCCCTCACTTCATCCAATAGATGATTAGATAGATCCTCATGGGGCCCAGCAGGATGGCTCAGTGTTCTAAAGTGCCTGCTTAGGAAAGCTTGGGCAGCTGCAGGGACCACCATTCGATCCCCAGCGTCACATGCTGTGCCAGCCCTGCCCTGAGGGCAGGCTGAGCCAGCCATAAAAATAAATAAACAAACAAAAGTTCTGAAACAAGAAAAAAATAAAATAAAATAAAATAAAAAATTCTTTAAGAAAATGAGTGAATAAACAAAGGTTGTGAAACAAGAAAATAAAAATAATAAATAAAATTTAAAAATTTTTTTAAAAAAGGAATTTTTTATTTTATTTATTTATTTATTTTCTTCAGAACCTTTGTTTGTTTATTCACTCATTTTTATGGCTGGCTCAGCCTGTCCGGAGGGCAGGGCTGGTGCAGCATGTAGTGCCGGGGATCGAACCACGGTCCCTGAAGCCACCCAAGCTTTCCCAAGCAGGCGCTCTGGACCACTGAGCCATCCCACCAGGCCCCTAAAATAAAAAATTCTTTAAAAAAAAAAAATAGATAGATCCTCATGGGGCTGTTGTGAAGATTAAGTGAAACCTAGACAAAGGGCTTAGGGTATAGTTCAGGGTATAGCATGTGTGAAGCTTAGGTTCAATCCCCAGCACCACAAAAAATAAAGCCAGATAACTACATAATCATTGGGTGTCCTCAACAGCATTTTCTCTGGTGCTACATTAGATGTATGAGAACTTCGTGGAAGAGGTGGATGCAGTGGACAACGGAATCTCCCAGTGGGAGGGGGAACCTCGTTATGCCCTGACCACTAGTCTGAGTGCCCGGGTTGCTCGACTTAATCCCACCTGGAACCAGCCCAACCAGGACACCGAGGTAAGGAGGAACCCTAGGAAAGAGATCTTGAAACACAATAAGAACCTAGAAAAAAGAAGTAGGAACATTGGTTTCTCCTAAGCCCTAACAAAATAAAGTTCAGGCCACAGGTACACTTCTGATTCCAACCATCCCCAGGCAGGGTTCAGGCGTGCAATGGATCTGGTTCAAGAGGAGTTCCTGCAAAGACTAGACTTTTACCAGCACAGCTGGCTGCCAGCCCGGGCCTTGGTGGAAGAGGCCCTAGCCCAGCGCTTCCAGGTACAGCCCTAATGGCTGGTGGTCAGTGAAGGATCCTATTTTTGACCTAAACATAGCCACGACCTACTTCCCTTTCAGGTGGACCCAAGTGGCAAGATAGTGGAACTGGCAAAAGGTGGGTGCCCATGGAAGGAGCATCTCTACCACCTGGAACCTAGGCTGTCTCCACCTGGGACCATTGCCTTTGTTATCTACACTGACCAGGCCGGACAGTGGCGGGTCCAGTGTGTACCCAAGGAGCTCCACTCCTTCCAGAGCCGGTAAGGCCCAGAAACTAGCCTGAACACTCTCAAGCCTGCTTCAGCCCAGTGCGAAGAGCTGTGAACCTTGACCTCTACCTCTCAGTTCCCTTTTTATGCTTACTTGTAGATTGCCCCTGCCAGAGCCATGGCGGGGTCTTCGGGATGAGGCCCTAGACCAGGTCAGCGGGATCCCTGGATGCATCTTTGTCCATGCCAGTGGCTTCATTGGTGGACACCGCACTCGAGAGGGTGCACTAAGCATGGCCCGTGCCACTTTGGCCAAGCACTCAGTTCCTGCCACAAATCTCTAGTGCAATAAAATTTTCTCTATCTCTTAGTAACCCATCCCTGACCCATTACTGCCTTGTACCATCTTAGGAACTTACTCAAATTGGCCAAAGTGGAACATCTATTATGAGACCCCTATGTTAGGTATTTTCCTCACTACTGACTTCTCACTTTTGCTTCCTAAATCACAAGACTAGAGACAATGAAGACCCAGGTATGGTGGTGCACACCTGTAATCCCAGCACTCAGAGGAGCTAAAGCAGGAGGATCATTGTGAGTTCAAGACAGGCCTCAGCTACAAAGTGAACACAAGGCCAGCCTAAACAGCATACCAAGACCCTGTCTCAAAAAGACCAAAAAAGCCGGGCGTGGTGGCGCACGCCTGTAATCCCAGCACTTGGGAGGCTGAGGCAGGAGGATTGGTGCGAGTTCGAGACCAGCCTGGGCTACAAAAGTGAGCTCAAGGCCAGCCTCAACTGCATAACGAGACCCTGTCTCAAAAAGACAAAAAAAAAAAAAAAAAAAGACCAAAAAAAGAGAAAGAAATAGTGGTGAGCCAGGTGTAGCGGTGCATACCTGTAATCCCAGAATTCAGGAGGCTGAAGTAGTAGGATTGTGGCAGGTTCAAGGCCAGCCTGAACTACATAGTAAGACCATGTCTTCACAAAAAGAAGTGCAGGGCCAGCAGGATAGCTCAGTGGTCTAAAGCGCCTGCTTAGGAAGGCTTGGCGGCTGCGGAGACCGCAGTTCAATTCCAGGCACCACATGCTGCGCCAGCCCTGCCCTTGGGGCGGCTGAGCCGGCCATAAAAATGAGTGAATAAACAAAGGTTCTGAAGCCGGGCATGGTGGTGCACGCCTGTAATCCCAGCACTCGGGAGGCTGAGGCAGGAGGATCAATGTGAGTTCGAGACCAGCCTGAACTGCATAGCGAGACCCTGTCTCAAAAAGACAAAAAAAAAAAAAAAAACAAAGGTTCTGAAACAAGAAAAAAATAAATAAAATAAAAAATTCTTTAAAAAAAAAAAAAAGTGCAATCTTATCCTAAAATCCATGACTTGCCTTCCAAACCATACCTCAGTTCAGTTCAGCTCTCCAGAAAAATGTGACTGAGTGGAAAACAATTTTTTAATTATTAGATGTGAGGGGAACGGGGCTGAGCAGGTGATCGTCCTGGGAGAGGATCCCAAGGGGCAGAGGATGTCTCAGTAAAGAGTGGCAGGTCAGGCATGCAGCCTACACCTCCAGCTGGGGGCTCTTGGGCCCGGCCAAGTACTGGGCTAAAACGTGGAAACTGGGCATTGACGAAGTACAGAGGAATGTGAGTAATTCGGCCTGTAGACCAGCACTGCAGAGAATGGAAAAGAAAAGTATCAGGGCATGGGCCCAAAGGTGACCTCCCAGCAGAGGCCCACAGCAGCCAAGGGCTTCAGTATCTCTATCCTACCAACCCCGGCAGCTTGGCTTACCACGCTGAGCAAGGCCCCTTTGTTGAAGGAAGGATGGAAAGAGATGAGCTGGGCCTGGGCTCCTGGCTCCCCCTGGATAATACCACTAGGAGGAAGTGGAAGGAGGGGAGAAAGGTAAACAGTGTCTGGAGTGAGATGTGTATGTGGTATGGGAAGATGGTATGATGCCCACCCAGCACTTACCAGGGAAGGAGCTCGAACACGGGACTATTTCTAGTACGAAAAAGGAGAATGACTGATTTCCCATCCTGGACCTGTGGGTTTCCTGTAAGAGGAAATGGGTTGGGTTGGAAGTATAGCTCAGTGGTAGAACACTTGATTCATATGTAAGGTCCTGGGTTCAGTCCCTAGCATCACACACGAAGCGAGGTTAAGAGGAAATCTGGAGACAGCCACAGGGCAGGGGCAGAGCTAGACTTCAGGCAGAAGCAGGGACATACCTGATTTCCGGGCAGATAGCGGTGGCCTGAGCAAAGCCATTCTTGACACTTACCTTTCATGAGCACAGCCAAACGTTCCCCACTGGGGTCCCAGACCATGGAGTGTGCCTCTCCCCCAAGCCTATACGTCAGGACAGAAGATTAGGAGGGCTCAGTGTGACCCCCTCTCCTTTTCACCCCTCCCCCACTCAGCTCACCTCTCCTCACAATCTGGTGTCTGTATTAGTGTCTCAGAAAGATCTGCCACAATTGTTGCCGACTTTGCACCTCCAACACGTCCCTTCCCTTCACCTGTGGGTAAGGACAGAGTTTCTCAGGGCAGGAAACAGCCCTCCCACAGGTCCCTGGCCAGCTCACCAGGCACCAAAGTGTGCCTTGGAGTGGTGGTCTACAGCATGCTGCCTTCCTCTGGCTACTCCAAATATTCCCCTTCCTGAAGTGATGCTTTAACTCACCATATCGTTCTGGGAATGACAAGGAGTAAATCAGTGGCTCCCCCAGTACAGTGAACAGCAGTCGGTTCCCATCTGGGCTCCAGCAGCCAGTCTAGGCTCAGGGAAAGGAGGTCACAGGAAACATGAGGTGAAGAACCAGGCTTGGATGATGGGGGCCACTGGAATCCCCTCTTCCCAGCTTCTGTGGATCCCAGCCCCCTCACCTGACAGCGCCCTGAGAGAGTTGGCCATCTCTCACAGGTCCACATCTGGGCCTCCCAGACTCTGAGACATGGACAACAAAGCAATTAACATGCTAGCCCCCAAACCTGGCCCAACCTCCCCCTGGCAGTCCACAGTGAGGTTCCAAAAGCTACATGGCTTTCTCCAAGTCCTTGCCCTTGCTGTACCTTTTACCCACTCACCGGAAGACAGCTGAAGGAGTGGTGGCCAGGACTTTGCTGCCATCTGGGGACCAGAGCAGATTGGTAACACCACCACCTCGAAACCATGGGAGGGGGACACAGATCTCTGTTGAGATATCCCATACCTATGAGGGTGGGAAAGAGGAGCACAAGTACTCTATGACCTCACAGCAGGCTACTCTCTTCAACATACAAAGAGCCAGAAAGGGCAGAAACAAGAAAGGGAGTGTTACTGGCTACCTCTGTGATAAAAGTGAGTTTGGTTCACTTAAATAATGCTCAGTAGGTGGAAATGATAAGCACTTAAAATGTTGTTGGGTTTTTTTAAATATTTTTTTAAAAATGTGGGGGGGCCCGGCAGGACGGCTGGAGCAGTGGTCTAAAGCACCTGCTTAGGAAAGCTTAGGCAGCTGCAGGGACCACGGTTCGATCCCTGGCACCACATGCTGCACCAGCCCTGCCCTCAGGGCAGGCTGAGCCAGCCATAAAAATAAACAAGCAAACAAACAAAAGTTCTGAAACAAGAAAAAAAATATATATATTGTTTCTTAAAAAAAAAAAAAAAAAAAG
>PVJA010053389.1:0-11969 GCA_004027025.1 Myocastor coypus
CTCGCAGCGATCCTCCTGCCTCAGCCTCCCAAGTGCTGGGATTACAGGCGTGAGCCACCACGCCCGGCCTGAGTTGCTTTCTATAACATCAGTAATAGAAAGGTGCAATATAACCAGCTACCACGAGGTGGCAGACTTCTCTTGTTGTGCATACGTGTTGAATTAGGGTGAAGACCTGCGTATTTGAGTGCTCAAGGTCAGGCTGCCATTTAGCACTGGCAGAAGCCAGATCAGTTTTGTAGGGGAGAAGCTCATATTAAGTTTGTGAGCAATTGTGCAAGTACTAAAGTATTTGGGGAAAGAATCAGGGACTCTGAAGATGGATAATCATATTGACTACTTATTTAGAACATCTTAATATCAAAAGTTGTTTGATACTTATTCACATGGGACACTAATATTCTTATCTTCTGGGATTATTTCAAGATAGTAATTCACTTATATTTATACATTTTTTCCTAGATCTCCAGCTGCCATTTCCTTAGAGTTCTGTTTTTGCCTCCAAGATTTTAAACTTACAACTATGTGCTTCCTGCCCTTAAATCGTATGAATCTGCGGCTCAAGCCCATCTCTTATTTTCAAATGGACCATGAGATGTACTAATCAAAGTTATACTGTTACAAACGTTCCATCTTCATTGTATTTCGCCTACGTTAGACAGCCATTATAGTTCATTTTTCCTGATCATGTTATATGGTGGGAAGTCATCTGTAACCCTGGATGAAATTTTCTTCTTTTTTAAGTAGTCACAGAGAAGTTTCCAGAGCTATGGATTGAAGGTAAAAGAAATAAGCACACTGAAAGTGAGTACCACCTGATCGTGGGCCTGCTTGGGTCTTCCTAAGCTTTCACTTCTCCTCTTCCCCCTCCACCTCCCCTCACTATTTTTTTTCCTGCTTGTTCTTTTCCATTCCTGGGAATTAAACCAGGACCTTGCCCATATGAGGCAAATGTTCTACCACTGAGCTACATAGAAGCTTATTAAACCTGACTTTGTGTATGCCACTTCCCAGTGATGTTGGGATGTTGGGCTCACCAAATTTATGATGGTCCATCTTGGGGAGCTCTCATTTAAGGTTTCTTTTTTTGTGTGCAGGGTCTCACTATGCAGCCCAGACTCATAGTGATCCGCCTGATTTCTGCCTCCCTAGTGCTGGGATTACAGGCTTGCGTCACCACGCCCGGATTCTATCACTGGCTTAGGGTGCTTGAGGGCATGGCTGGCCTGGCCTGTGGTGCCAGGGATTGAACCCTGGACCTCGAGCTGGAGCTCTCACTTAAGATGGGCAATTCAGAGCTGGGTGTGGTGGCACACACCTGTAATCCCAGCACCTGGGAGGCTGAGGCAGGAGGATTGGTGCGAGTTCGAGACCAGCCTGGGCTACAAAAGTGAGCTCAAGGCCAGCCTGACCTGCATAGTGAGACCCTGTCTCAAAAAAGACCAAAAAAAAAAAAAAAAAAAAAAGATGGGCAACTTACATTGTGCTGTTCAGGTAGGTGTGGCTGGATGTCTCAGTAAGACATACGGATTGCAGAATTGCAAGATGAATTCCAGGAAGATTTGGGGTCCACTGTAGTGTGGTTTTTAGGAGTGCAGTGGCAAGACTCACCCCATAATAATCTCTCTGAAATGAATGACAAGCTGTTTTGTAGTTCAACCAGGCAGTGGCTTGGTAACAACCACATTACCATTGCCCCTGTGCCTATAAGTAAACTTGCTCAATGATCTCAGTGGGATCGGGCCCCACAGTGGGTTATGCTTGAGAGGCACTTGGTACTAACAACAGAGGGATATCCTGTGCTTTTCAACTGCCAAACCGAACGGGCCAATGCTCCAAAGCAAGAAGGTTTCCTGGTGCCTATTAGTTTTCTTAGGCAAAAACTGTGACCCCATGGGGAGAAACAACCTTTTTTTAAAAAATTCATTTGGGGATCCTAAAGGACAGAGAAAAGACTCCCCAGTCTTTTGTAAAAACATGAAAAGTAAGCATTGCTTTCTATATTACAAAATTTAAAGGAAGATATTTATGATGCTTCAGAAATTCTCCTTTATTGTAGGTAAGAGTTTTATCTCCTTGGAAAGACCATAGAGATCTTGGTGTAGCTTGCTTAAGAATAACAGACAATGGTTACCTCATTTGTTTCCATGAAAAAAAGAGAACCATCATTTAACAGTACTAGGGATATCATGTTCCCTTGCCATGGGAATTCCTTATGTACGTACATAGACACAGATCTGGAAGAGGCCCAAGAAATCATCTTTATAGGTTACTCAGAAGTAGATAAAATAGGGAATATGGGGACAGACACACTTTCTGTGCAATTTTAATATTTCACAAATATTTATTACTTCTCACAATTAAAATTTTTCCTGCTGAGAATTCATGCTCTCTGCCCATTGTGTGTATGTTGGAATGAACCCAAAAATATAATCTAGGGAAAATCTTGGACTTGTTGTTTCCAGCCCACCCATAAATAGAAAAGTTTGGTAGCTATTTATTTATTTTTTTATTTTTTGTCTTTTTGAGACAGGGTCTCGCTGTACAGTTCAGGCTGGCCTTGAGCTCAGTTTTGTAGCCTAGGCTGGTCTCGAACTCTAACCGATCCTCCTACCTCAGCCTCCCGAGTGCTGGGATTACAGGTGTGTGCCACCATGTCCGGCTTGGTAGCTATTTAAATATGTATTTATTTAGGCAATTTACTTTCATGGGAGGGGTTTCAGTTCTGGGTTAGTTGTGCTCAGTTATACCATAGAATTTCCTCACTTCAAGTCTTTCTTAGAAAAGCAAATCTTGGGGCCAGCAAGATGGTTCAGTGGTCTAATGTTCCTGCTTAGGAAAGCTCAGGCAACTGCAGGGACCGTAGTTTGATCCCCGGCACCACATGCTGCATCAGCCCCACCCCCAGGGCAAGCAGAGCCAGACATTAAAAAAAGAGAAGAAAGTCAAGTCTTGAATAATTTGGTATTGAATTATTAGCAAAAGTTTAGTTGTGAAAGCCATGTTCAGTAGATCAAGAAATGCCTGGTGGGAAGGGACCTATTCTCTAGTCACTGCAAAGTTTGTCAGGGTTAAAGACAGATTTTTGGTGGTATTTCTTGGACCACAAGGTCTCAATGCCTCTCTCACCCGTGGTCCTTTTCTGATCTCCATTTAGTCTTTTGCTTTGAATCTACACAAAGGAGTGTTTTAAGAAAGGTCATATAGGGGCTGGCAGGATGGCTCAGTGATCTAAAGCGCCTGCTTAGGAAAACTTAGGCAGCTGCAGGGACAGTGGTTCGATCCCCGGCACCACATGCTGCGCCAGCCCTGCCCTCAGGGCAGGCTGAGCTGGCCATAAAAATAAACAAATAAATAAATAAAAAAAGAAAGGTCATATATATATATACTAATTGTATCATGTAGGTTTTGTGTTGAAAACACTATGGCAGAGGAATATTTTAAACTGAAGACATTTGAGAAACAGGGCCTGGTGGGACAGTTCAGTGGTCTAAAGCACCGGCTTAGGAAAGCTTAGGTGGCAACGGGGACCATGGTTTGATCCCCAGCAATGCAGGCTGAGCCAGCCATAACAATAATGAAGAGAAGCAGCTTATTTAGGACAGATTTTTCTGACCTTCTCCTGAAGCAAGCAACGAGAGCACATGTGAGCTTTGCACTCTCTCCATCCCAGGCAGGAATTTCTTATCTCCATGAACAGCTAGTACAAGAAATCTAGGCAAACAGGCCTCATGGTTCTGTTTAGTATTCTTTGCTCATACTTGTGCTCATCTTCACAATTTCTTCTACTCTTCACCAAACTTGGTATAAGAACCCTCAGATTTTTCATATCTCACTTCCTTATGAAGACTCTCATGTCTTGTGAAACTTGTATCAAATAAATGTTTTTCTCTCACTAACCCATTTTTTTTTTACAGTGGTTTTAGCCAGTGAAGTTAAAATAGGTATAAAGAGAAGATTTTTTTCCCTCCACTACAATAATATGTCTACATTGAGTCAAAATGGAAAGGTTAGGGCGTTTTTGTTTGTGGGGGTGATCTGTTCCTTGTTTGTTGCATGAGCTCTGCGAATCTTATAAGTTACTTTTTCCTGTCCACTAGGAAACTCTGAGTCAATTGTGCTCTTTTTAGTATAAGAGTTCAGGGATGGCTTTTTGGTGCCAGTTAGGTTAGGTGACATTAACAGAGTGCCTACAATTAAGTAAGATGCATTTATTTTTCTCTTCTTTTGCTGTGCTGCTGATTAAACCCAGGTCCTTGCAAGTGCCTTACCCCTGAGCCAAATCCACAGCCTTGTAAGACACTTTCAGATATTATGTATAATTTCCTTTAATCTATATTTAAAAACCTAAGGTATAAATATAATTTTTGCTGTGTTTTTCACTGTTTTATGGGGGAAGGGGCTGGGGAGATAGCTCAGAGGTCTAAGCACCTTCCTGGCAAGTACAAGGACCCAAGTTCAATCCCAATTCACAGGCGCATCATGACAGCCAGTGAAACTGGGCATGATGGTACATATGCCAGTAATCCCAGAGATGGGGAGGCTGAGATAGGAGCATCAGTATGAGTCTGAACTGTGTAGTGAGATCCTGTACCAAATAAATAAATAAAAATTGAAAAATAAACTAAAGCTAGGTAACTTATTCAAGATGATACAACCCAAAAATTATAGCACTGGGATTCAAATTTAGGTACTCTTATATAAGTCCATAGAAAGAGCCCTCACTGGAGGGATCTCAAGAGGGCTGAATATGGCCCAGAAATCCCTGTCAGATCTGTGGCAACTGTGAACACGGGAGTGTTGGTGACGAGACACTAGATCCATCCTCATTCGTGACCTCCAGGTAATGGAATCTTATCCAGTAAAGACTCAGAGTTCTCTAGTGAACGGGGAAAAATAAAAGTCTAACATTGACAGGGTCCATACAATAAGAGGAACAGATCCCTGTCCCCAAGAAAACTAACCTTTCCAATGTTATGGTATATAGACATATTATTGTAGAGGAGGAACAAAAATCTCCTCTTTCTACCTATATTAGCTTTGTTGGCTAGAACTACTGTTAAAAAAAAAAGAGATGGTTAACATCACTTCTGCTACTAACTCAGTCATTTAAGTGAGGGACAGAAAGTAACTTACCTATCATATAATTATAGATTCTTTTATTTATTTTTTGCGATACTAGGGTTTGAACTCATAACCTGCACTTATGTCACAGAGCTATCTCCCTGGCCCCAAGATGTTAATGTAGGATTTATTTATTTATTTATTTATTTTTGTGGAACAGGGCATCAAACTTAGGACCTTGCACTTGCCAGGCAGGCACTTGTGCCCCTGAGTTATCTTCCTGGCCCCAAAATTGTCCTGATTTTTTTTTTTTTTTTTTTGTAGTACCAGGGATCAAACTCAGGACCTTGCTCTTGCCAGGCAAGCACTTATTCCCCTGAGCTATCTGCCTAGTCCTAGATCTCTTAATGGATAAAATTAAAATGTTCTCAGCTTAAAAGAAGAAAATAAACCATGAACTCTTCTACCTAGAGAGATAAAAATATCCACTTCCCCAGATGGCCTTGATGGGAGTTAGGTTCTCTGAGATCTGTACTTTATAAAGATGAGTGAAATGTCACTGGATTTGTGTATTTGCAGAATTTTGTTAAAGTTTGCAAAAAGGAAAAGATATAACATGGTACCAGCTGCTGATACTTCTGTTTTATTATGAAAGCCACCTTTGGAACAAAATCAGGCCCACACTGAAATGGAATGGGCTGTCCTGGACATGACAAGTTCTAACTTGGGGTGGAATTAAGAACTAAACCCTAAAGAAAAAGGAGGTGGAGGAGGAGGAGGAAGAGGAGGAATTGGAAGAGGAAGAAGGAGAGGGAGAGGGAGAAGGAGAAGGAGAAGGAGAGGAAGAGGAAGAAGAAGAAAAGAAGAAGAAGAAGATGAAGACGAAGACGAAGACGAAGATGAAGACGAAGACGAAGAAGAAGACGAAGAAGAAGAAGAAGAAGAAGAAGAAGAAGAAGAAGAAGAAGAAGAAGAAGAAGAAGAAGAAGAAGAAGAAGAAGAAGAAGAAGAAGAAGAAGAAAAGGCATTTCAATTCCAGTGAAGCAATGAGCAGAATCTATTTTCAGTTCTCAGGTTGTAACCAAATACTCCAAGTCTCTTGCCAAATTGAGTCAGCACAGCATCTGTGGATACCGATTAAGCTCTTGCTTCAGAAGAGAGCATCTGAGTGTCAAATGTGAAGAACATTGGCCAACTGTCTGGTCATGGAGTCAAATCATTTGTTAACAATAGCAAAAAGGCTACCAGATCCACCTAATACCATTTCTCTGGGTAAAAAGGCTAAGTGTCTTGTTTCTATTTCTTCTTCTTTTTTTTAAATCATGGCCAGCTCAGCCTGCCCTGGAGGTGGGTCTGATGCAGCATGT
Organism: Myocastor coypus; assembly: GCA_004027025.1. Taxonomy (NCBI): domain Eukaryota; kingdom Metazoa; phylum Chordata; class Mammalia; order Rodentia; family Myocastoridae; genus Myocastor; species Myocastor coypus. The sequence continues at coordinate 6,432 of PVJA010053389.1, forward strand.
GGTGCTGGGGATTGAACCGCAGTCTCTGTGGTTGCCTAAGCTTCCCTAAGCAGGGGCTTTGGACCACTGAACCATCTCACCGGCCCTCTGTTTCTATTTCTGCCAGACACCTTTTGGCCTGAGAATCAGTGTTCCTAGGAAACTTCTTGCCTTCATGTGTGACCTTTGCTGCCCAAACCCCTTGCCAAACTCTGCACTCTTACCTCTGACCATCCTTTCCCTTGCTGGGCTCCTGGTCACCTCCCTGGCTTTCAGCACACCTGCTCTCCGAGGGCACTCCTTTGAGATTTCTGCTTTCCTCGGTTGCCATCTGCATGCACAGTTTCTAAAGCTGAATTCTGCCTGTCTGTGGCTTCTGTATCAATTTTCCTGTCTTTTGGGGCTGGGGAGATGGCTCAGTAGAATAAGCACTTGCCAGGCAAGTGCAAGGTCCTGAGTTCGATCCCTGGTCCCACAAAATAAATAATAAAATTCAATTTTCCTGTCTTTTGATTCTTTTGCTCTTTCTTTCCTTTTCTCTTTTTCTTTCTCTTCCTTTTCCCCTCTCTTTCTTTCCTTCCTTCCCTCACCTGCTTCCTTTCATGCTGGGAGTTGAACCCAGATTTCATGCATACTAGGTGAGTGCTGTACTACTGACATCCCCAGCCCTCATCTGTACTTCTTGACTTTTTTTTTCCATCCTGGCCCACTGCCTAACCGGTATCTTATTTGCATTTTCCTTCATCTTTATTACCTGTGTTTGCAAAAACATCAAGAGCAAATGCCAGGAGCTGGGGAGATAGCTCTGTGGCACAAGTGCTTGCCTGGCAGGTGCAAGGTTGTGAGTTCAACCCCAGTCCTGCAAAAAACCAAAACGAAAACCCCAAATGCCTTTTTGGAAAGAGGAAATGCAGGTTAGCCTTCTTTAGAGGTGAATCTCAGGAAGGCAGTAATAGAAAATACAATAAAAAATGTAAATTTACATAGAAAGCCTTTTATTGTAGATAATACAGGCAATAAAATCATAGCCATCAAAAAGAATTTAAAATAAGCACCCTGGTAGATCATTAATTCTTACAAATATTTCATTTTTGATATCATGAAAATTTATTCCCCTTGTACTAAATGTCTTGTGGTTACTATTAAGTTTTAAATACATAAATTTGGATGTTAAATGTCTATTATTGTTTATTGAAGTGCTGGAGATTCAATGTAGGACTATACCCACTCTACACAAGTATGCTACCAGGAAGTTATAGATAGCCCTATCCCTGAGCTTAGACTTTTTTAAATGGGTAAAATAATATCAATAATAATTTGAGACATGTTTAACTTAATTTTAATTCCAGGGTAACATTTCTGTCTGAAATATTTGGTCTACATCAGTCTGAATTGAATTGTGCCTTTTTTTTTTTTTTTTTTTTTTTTTTTTTTTTTTTTTTTTTTTTTTTTTTTTTTTTTTTTTTTGGTGGTACCAGGGATTGAACTCAGGACCTTGCGCTTGCCAAGCAAAATTGTATTATTTTCATAAGAATACGTTGGCTTCTTCTAAAAAGCTTAATTTTAATAGTAGAAATTATGATAGTTAATTTTAAGGTACATATGTAGCAAGCAGCTTCATACTGACAGCATGTTTTATAAATATGTAATTCATCCTTGTCCCTTCAAAAGTTACAAAGCAGCCAGGCACGATGGCACACACCTGTAGTCTCAGCAGTTGAAATGCTAAGGAAGGAGAATCGCTTAAATTTGAGGCCAGCCTGGCCTACATAGAGCATTCAAGCCCAGTTGAACTATAGAGTGAGACTATGTCTCAAAAAACCAAACCAAAACAAACAAAGTTACAAATTATGTGACACTAGAATTATATACTTGGAATTTTCCTTCATATCAAATCTATATATATTCATTTCTATGTTTGCCAGAGTTGTATAAAGTTCATTTTATTTTTAAACTAGAACAAGAAAGCAGAAATATATAGTTAGACATCCTGTGGTAGAATTCTGGTTGTGCACCTTCAGAGCATGCCCCTTGGCAAACTGTTCAACCTCTTCCCATCTGAGGAAAATTTTTAGCCAACCTTAGCCTCATAGTCTATGACCAAGGTCAAGTCATCTTTGACACTGGTGTTACCTGGATGAGATTCTAAATTCCAGCTCTTTCCATAAGTCACTGTTCTTACAACTAGAATTTTGTGTTGGTCTCTACCCCAAAATTTCATTTCTAGTTGCCTGCATATTATTACAGTTGATCTCCAGATGCTGAGCTCTGCCTGGCACACAGGTGGTGGTTACAGACCCTGACAAGTTTTTTTTTTTTTTTGTGGCTGGCCCAGCCTTGGTGGGGCTGGTTGCAACATGTGGTGCTGGGGACCAAACTGCAGTCCTTGTGCTTTTCCTAAGCTTGCCTAAGCAGTTGCTTTAGACCACTGAGCTATCTCGCTGGCCCCCCTGACTAGTTTTAAGCAGACATCCCAGTGAGCACCTCCAACCTGCTGAATTCCAGGGTAACATTTCTCTCTGAACTGTTTGGCCTATGTCAGTCTGACTTTGTCCACCCATTCCCCTTATGCCATCCATTAGAGACTGCTTTGTGAGCCACATAGCCTGATACCCTGAAATATGCTGATACACATGTTGCTATGTCGGTACATTCGAATTATTCCAGTGGATGTACTCAGGATGGATTCTCCTCTACTCTCTGGTCTTAAGAGGCCCTTCTCAGTTTACTCCCACATGCCAGATGCAGGATTTTGTAATATATGATCCTAGAGCATCAAATTACTAATTTTCACTGGGATCTGATTAACAAAACAGGACCATGGATGGCATAGCTCAGCAAGATCTGTATTTAATCATGGAGATGGTGTTCAGTTATAGAGCATGTGTGTGGCTTTGGGTTCAATCTCCTCTGGAACACACATACACACAGACATGGAAAAGTTGGCTTGTTTTTTTTTTTTTTTTTCTTGTTTCAGAATCCTTGTTTGTTTATTCACTTATTTTTTTTATGGCTGGCTCAGCCCGCACAGAGGGCAGGGCTGGCGCAGCATGTGGTGCCGGGAATCGAACCGGGGTCCCTGAAGCCGCCCAAGCTTTCCCAAGCAGGCGCTTTAGACCGCTGAGCCATCCTGCCGGACCTTGTTTTGTTTTTAAATGTATTTGGATATTGGGCGTGGTGGTGCATGCCTATAATCCCAGCACTTGGGAGGCTGAGGCAGGAGGATCGGTATGAATTCGAGACCAGCCTGGGCTACAAAAGTAACCTCAAGGCCAGCCTGAACTACATAATGAGACCCTGTTTCAAAAAGACAAAAAAAAAAAAAAAAAAAATGTGTATTTGGTCTGCACAGGGTCTCCCAGTGCAGCTTGAACTCATAGTGATCCTCCTGTTTTCAGCCTCTCCAACACTGGGATTACAGGCATGCACCACTACTCCTGATCTATAGAAAGTTTTTGTTTTTGTTTTTAGATGTGTTTAGTACAGGACCTACAGGGTCTCATTACATAGATTGGACTCATAATGATTTTCCTGTTTTCAGCCTCTCAAGCCCTGGAATTACAGATGAATGCCACCACACCCAGTCTCAATTGGTTTTTCAACACACTGTGGTGCTGGGGATTGATCCCATCCCTGGGTTCTGCCTAAACAGGTATTTCAGTCCTCTGAGCTATCTGGCTGGCCCTTCAGAAAGTGTTAATATAACAATGGCTAATTGCCAGCAGTTTCGTGGGACTTGGTACCTAATGGATGGAGTTGGGTTTATTAGGAAAATTAATGTCTTTTTCACAAGGAGTTTGCTACTAAAATACAGATGTCCCAAAAACCATCATTAATTCAAAGTCAAAATGGGAAAGGAAAAGATATATCTACATCACTGTAAATTTGAGCAAGTCCGTCACTGCAACCCATTCAATTTACATATGTGGTGGAATCAGCCCAAGCAACCACTGAAAAATTTGAGAAGAAAGTAGTTCTTTCAAGTTTGTTTGGGTTGTGGATAAGCCCAATGTTGTAAATGAATTGATGTCACTATTAACACGTTCCTGTAGAAATTTGAGGCCAGTAAATATTTGTGACTATCAGTGATGCACCAGGACACAGAGAATTTTTAAAAATTTCTTTTCTTTTTTTTTGTCTTTTTGAGACAGGGTCTCGCTATGCAGTTGAGGCTGGCCTTGAGCTCACTTTTGTAGCCCAGGCTGGTCTCAAACTCACACCAATCCTCCTGCTTCAGCCTCCCAAGTGCTGGGATTAAGTTCTGAAACAAGAAAAAAAATTCTTAAAAAAAATGTAGCAATCCAGCAAAACCAGAAATGCCAATATGTTGTTCTGGGCTTTTGCATTTGTTGATTTTATCCGCAATCTCTTTTTTCAGAACAATTTACAGCCCCCCGCCCCCATGCTATGTGGCAGAAGATCTGGAACAGATGCCAGGGAGAGGCTCCCAGTTGTTTTTGTCCTTGGCCCCATGCTTGAGGATGCTCAGAAACTCCATGTAGCTGAAGCTGCCCTTATCCACAGGAGCTTTCGGTACAGCCCATCTACCTCCTCCTCTGAGAAGTGGTTGCCCAAGATGGTAAGCAGCTCTCACATGTAGTCCTCTTGGATGGTGACAGTGGCCTTCTCGTCGAAGCAGGCAAAAGACATTCCGGATGACATCCTGGGGTCCGTGCCAATGAGCTTTTCCCTGAACATGGTGAGGAACGTGGTGAAGTTCCTGGTGCCTCGCTCATCATGATGTTCAGGTAGGCAATCGTGGGCTTCTTCCCCAGTGAGGCCAGCATGTTGTGCAGGTCCTTGTTGATGAAGCCGTCTCTGTTCTGGTTGATCATGTTGAAATCCTTGAACTCCTGGCTCTGTGGCTGGTTGAATACGGTGAACACGTTGGATGTGGCATGTTGAGGGTGCTTCTTGGTGGTCTTGGTCTTCTCTTCTTTGCTGCACCTGGTGGTGGTTGAGTTCAGGCTCCAGACACAAGAAGCAAGGCCACCCTGAGCTGACATGAGTGGCACACATGGCGGTCAGAAGGGGGCTGTGGCTGCACGGTCTTATGCCTGCACAGAGATTTTATTTTGAAAAAAGATGTAATTACATGCATATCTCAGACCGATGTGCTCCCCTGATTGTTACTATTATTACTGATGAATGTGAAGCTAATCTTTCCAAGGATAGTGGAGCTGTGAGTATGCACTTCTGATTTATACAGTGGGAGTGAAACAACTAATTTTTGGTGTGACCACAATGGATTCCACTGAGCTACCTTCAGCTGGAAGAGATACAGGGAAATATCAGGAAATTACCACTAACATTACGAAATTTGGCCACAATCCTGGCACAGTAACATTTGTGTCAATTTCTGGTTGGAATCATGACAACATGCTGGAGCCAGGTGCCAACAAGCTTTGGTTTAATGATGCAAAGTCACCCATAAAGATGGAAATGTCTCGGTAGGCATTGCACAGAGTACTGGTCTCAGTACTCTGGAAGGTTGAGGCAGACGGATCATTAGCTCCAACCCACTTTGAACAACTTAGTGACTTAGCAACTTAGCAAGAC
>PVJA010053390.1:0-11989 GCA_004027025.1 Myocastor coypus
CCTCCCTCTCCTCCTCCTCTTCTTTTCTTAGTGGTTTTGGTACAGGGTCTCTCTGAGAAGCTCAGACTCATCAAGATCCTCCTGTTTTCAACCTTCCCAGCTTCCCAGCTCTGGGATTACAAGCACATGCCACCATGCTTGGACTTAGTGGTTGGCTCAGCACTCCCAGGGGCAGGGCTGGTGTGGCATGTGGTGCCGGGGGTTGAACCCGATTCCTGAGCTTGCCTTAGCAGGCACTTAGTCCACTGAGCTATCTCTCTGGCCCAGCTCTTTAATGTTTGTATATCTGTTTATCTTTTATACACTAAGTTGATGTTTTTGGTAAAATTTTGTTTTTATGTTTCAGGTGCAGATTGCTTATAAACTTATGATACAGTAATAAGCATAACAAAGTGTTACAATACTGATTGTTTAAGGAGAGAAAAAGATGGAAATTTGTAGTGCTCTGCATTAGAAAATGGGGGCATTCATTTTAGGAGTTATGTTCATCTCATAATAAATGTAAAATCAGACTTACTATGTTTAATATTTTATCACCTTCTAAAATAACTTTACTGCCTTTAATAAATCAGGTAAAAACTGAAGACACTTTAACACTGAACTGTATGTCCCTTCAACAAAATTATATTGCTAAGTACATTGTTATTTTCTCTCTTTTTTTTTTTTTTTTCTTGTTTCAGAACTTTTGTTTGTTTATTTATTTATTTTTATAGCCAGCTCAGCCTGCCCTGAGGGCAGGGCTGGCGCAGCATGTGGTGCCGGAGATCAAACCGCGGTCCCTGCAGCCACCTAAGCTTTCCTAAGCAGGAGCTTTAGACCACTGAGCCATCCTACCAGGCCCCTACATTGTTATTTTCTAATTTTTAATATCTCAAATTAAATCCAGTACCAGCCTATCCATATTACTGGACATCTGTGTTTTGCAGTCACATTATTGTATGTGTAAATTTTTTCATCCATTCTGTTCCCTGGTACCTTTAGCTTATTTTGAATGATGTACTCAAAAAGTAGTCATACCTTCCAAGGCAGAGACCCTGTTCTAGTCAGCAGTTCCTCAGAGCTAGTTTGATTCTGTAAAAACAGAACAAGTTAAGATTATTTTTAGTTCATTTGTAAGTTGCATCTTTGTGTTTGATTTTAGTATTCCCTATGAGGAAAAAAAATCACTGAATATTTATTATTCCTTGACATGAGTAGAAATCTCCCAATCTGTAATCCTCACTCTTCCTCTAAAATTGTGGTGTGCCAGTTTTGGGTGTGCAGTTTGGTGACATGGCAGAATTGCCACAGCCTGCTTAATTCGTTATGCCAAACATAGACTTTGAGGCTTAGCCAAGTAATTTACAAATGACGTGTAAATTGTATGCAAAATGTTTTCACCGGGAGGGAAGACAGTAGTGAAACTACAAAAAAGTCAGTAGAATAGGGTCATGTTAGACTGGCTTGTATTACTCTTGATTTTGTGTGAAAATGAGAATCATGTAGCAGAAGATAGGGTTTAGCTGGGTACTCAAAAATAACTGTTAAAAAAAAGCAGAACCATTAAGTTGTCCTCAAAACACCGTCCTTGCATGCAAGTTTAAGCTATAATTAATTTCCTCATTTTTCAAATGAAGATTCAGTCCCTTACCAAACAAAGGGTAATTGGCTCTAAGTATATGAACGTCCATCATGTTGGTTGCGTATGGTGTTTCTTCACGTAGCATTTCACAACCTAAGTTCTGTCTCCACAGCTTGTGAAATTAGTGCTATATATTTTAGCTTATGGCACAAAATTTATGTGTAACTGTTCTTATATTAAACAGCTATGCAGTTATCACATGGGAAGTGTTATCCAGAAAGCAGCCTTTTGAAGGTCAGTATACTTTAATTTTCTTCTTCTAGATAAATCATGTTGTAATTTATTTATTTATTTGTTTATTTATTATTTATTATTTATTATTTATTTATTTATTTCTGAGGCAGGTCCGTGCTATGTAGTGCAGGCTGGCCTTGAACTCACTTAACCTAGGCTGCCCTGTGTGCTACTACTACAGGCTAATAATCATATTTTTAATGACTTTCATTCATTTATTTAAAAAACCCATTTATTAGTTCTGATTTCATCATATATTAAAAAGTATACTGAATTGGGAGTCCGAAAAACAGATTTTAAATTCTTATTCTGATAGTAATTGGCCCTAGCATGAGACTACTCAATTTCTTTCTTCTTTTTTTTTTTTTTAAATTTATTATTTGGTGCAGCATCTTAGACTCATTATAATTCTTGTCTCAGTCTCCCCAGTAGAAGAATTACAAGCCTGCGCCACCATGCCCAGTTACAGTGGCCAGTTCAGCACAGGACCAGCACTTCATGGGGTACTGGGCATCGAACCTCGGGGTGCACACTTGCGAGGCAGGTGCTTGGACTGCTGAGCTCTCTCCCCAATCCAAGCTACTCAATTTCTTTCATCCTCATTTTATCATCTGTAAGAAGTGATGGATGAAGTTAGGAATCACTATTGCTAAGATCCATTCCAAGCATAAAACTTGTTTCTCCCCCCGCTTTTTTTGGATCTCACTATGCAGTTCAGACTCATACTGATCCTGCTATCTCATCCTCCCCAGTGCTGGGATTACAGGCATGCGCTGCCACGACCAGTTTTGGGGCTCAGGTTCCTGGGCCAGCACAGAATGTCATACTGTGGGTCAAACTTGGGACCTTGAGCTTACCAGGCAGGCACTTAGACCTCTGAACTATCTCCCAGCCCCATAAAACTTTTTATATGGAAATATTTCTTTTATAAGGAGATGTACCTACTGAATAATCTTTTTCATTGCCTGATAATACTACTTTTACTTTGACATTTCTGTAGTGTAGCTTTCTATGACAACTTTAAAATCTCATCTGCTTACACATGTATTTCTCCTTTGCATTAGATATTAGTTGCTATCATCCTTCTTAGTTCTACCAGATTTCACTCAGCTGTGCTCATTTCTGTCAGGCTCTGCTCTCCTCACATCCACCAACTCCGTCACCTCACATGGCCAAGCCCAGAACTCCTGAGGTGAGGATGTGACCTCCACCCATAGGAGGCTGCAAACCCGACACTGCCTGAGATGTACATAGATTCCTTTCATAGGAAAGCGAATTGTAAATTATGCCCTAAAAGTCAATATGTTCTACCTTTCATTTCATTAATGTGGAAATTTAATATACTTTAATATACTTCATATCGTGTATCTAACGAAGTATGTTTGTTTGGACAGAGGTCACCAACCCTTTGCAGATCATGTACAGTGTATCACGGGGACATCGGCCTGACACTGATGAAGAAACTTTGCCACTTCATATACCTCATCGCACTGTCATGATCTCACTCATAGAACGTGGATGGGCACAAAACCCAGATGAAAGACCGTCGTTCTTAAGTGAGCACACAGTTCTGTCATGTACCTCTTGAAGTACAGAAATAGTTATCATGCTCTAAAACTCTCTTCCAAAACTGCCAGGTAGATGAGCTGCTTGAAGGGCTCATACAGCTTCTTTTTACTCTGATTAGTCATAGCTTCCATGTGTGGGTAGCTACTTCTAAAAACAGATTGAGAGTTCTTTCCAGAACAGAAATCATTTGAAAGGTATATAATTTCATTACTTTGTTAATTAAACAGCTACCATGCACTGGAAAGAGCCCTAGAAATAGAGCCGTGAACAAGTCCATCAAAGGCACTAACTTTTGGGAGCTTGCATTCTAGTTGAGCAGAGAAACCAAACCAGGGGCAGGTTGTGAAGTCCTCTAAGGAAATCAGTGTGGCAATAATTAGCCAGTTTGGAGAGTGGAGCAGTGAACATTGGAGCCAAAATGGAAAGCTTAAAAAAACAAAACAAAACAAAATAAAACACTCAAAACCTGACAGAAGTAGCTCAAGCAGAGAGAACTCCCAAGGGTAAAGGCTCTAAAATCAGAAGAGTAGAATTGTTGTATTTGTAAAGAATAATGAGGTAGTCAGGTAGCTTGACTCTAGTGAGCAAAGACAGAGCTGTTGACCATCATAATAGATTAGAATTTTATGCCCCGTACAGTTGAAACCCAATAAAGTATGTTTCTCAGGTAAGTTACAGGATCTAACGAGTTCAGGTGAAATTGCTCTTGTTGCTGTGTGGAAATTAGAGGAAGGCAAGAGGACAAGCAGAGTAGCTAGGAAACTGTTTTTATTAGTTGGTTAGCTAGGGTGATGATTCTGGCAGTAAATAGCAGGCTAAGCTACACTGCAGAGTAAACTGAATTGTACATCTAAAGGTAAGCCAGGAAGTGGTGGGGGCGTGGCTCCCATGCACCAGCCCTGGGTTGATCCCAGCACCACTGCAAATGAATCTTGCTCAATGGAAACTGGAGAAAATCTTGCTGACTTTGGTGTTAGGCAGGGTTGGCAGTTTAGACATTTAAGGCAGAATGCACAAAAATTCTGTGATTGGACTTAACAATACTGGAAATTTCCACACATCAGAATACACTTTAGAATCGTGGAAAGACAAGCCACAGATTGGTAGAATGCATTTTCGTGTCATGTCCCTGATGAAGGGAGCTGTATGTAGAAAGGTATTGATGACTCAGTGGGGCAAATACCCATTTAAAAATTAGTAGATTTGAATCTCAGTAGAAGAAATACAAAGATAACTAAGAGGGCTATGAAAATTGTTTTAACACTGCTAAGAAATAAAAATAAATAAATAAAATTATGAGAGACCATTCCTGTTCACTAAAATAGCTACAATTAAAATGATAAAAAAATACATTTTAACTATGCTCTGAAGAAATAAAACACTCATGCATTGCTGATAGGAATGTAGCATCCTATAACCCTTTTGGGAAAGAGGCAGTTTCCTAAAAATGAAAGCTGCGAGGCCAGGGAGATAGCTCTGTGGCACAGGTACCTGCCTGGCCAAGTGCAAGGTCATGAGTTTGAACCCCAGTCCCACAAAAAAATAAAAATGAAAGAAGCTAGGCATGGGGACACATGCTCACAAGCCCAGCACTCAGAAGACTGAGCCTGATAAAGCTCAGTTTGAGACCAATAGAGAACACAACAAGTTCAAGGCCAGCCTACTACATTCCCAGACAGTGTGTCAAAAGCAAACAAACAGGACTGGAGAGATAGCTTGGCAACATAAGTGCCTGCCTAGCAAGTGCACAGTCCCAAGTTCAGTCCCCGGTACTACATGTCATGCCGACCCTGGAACCTGGTGTGATGGCACATGCTTGTAATCCCACCACTAGGGAGCCAGGACAGGAGGATCATTACAAGTCTGAGCTGTGTAGCAAGATCCTCTATCAAAAGGGTTAATTTACCCTTCAGCCCTGCAGTTGCACGCACAGCTAGGTACCTAAGAGTCTGCAACATGTTCCCACATAGACTTCCACGTGGCAACAGCAGCATTGCTCAGGGAACAAGTAGAAACAGTCTTTTGTAAAATTGTGAAGCTAGAGCTCCTGAAACAAAATTGACTGTCACTAATGTGTACATAGTTCTAAACTAGATCTACATGGGGAATATAGGCAGCAGAGACTCCTATTAGACCTCTGAGAGATGCCTGAACTAGGAAATTGAGTAGAAGGAGAAAAAGATTAGTTTCTTGGAAACAGGAAAGCATAGTATCTTGTAGCTTGGAAGCCACCAGAGCGAGAATCTCAAGGCAATGTCTACCAAAAGACCAAAAACAAGTGAAATTTTTAAGCCTTGTCATAATAACCCTAACAAGTGTAATTGGTGGAGATATGAAGACAGAAGATTAAGAATTTGAATTAGGGGGTAAGAAGTAGAACCAAGTATGGGCAATTTATACAAGCCTTTTGCTCTTGTGTGTTATTTGTACTATTACTGAGTTGTCAAGGTTCCTTACGTATTTCAGATGCTAGTTGTCCAGCAGATGTGTGACATGTAAGTGTTTTCTCCCAGGCTTCGGCTTATCTCCCTATTTTTGTAAAGCATCAGCTTTTTAGTATTTTGGGATACGATGATCAGTTTTGAATGGATCCTGTTTAAGTCACGCAAGATATCTCCATAACCCAGAGTCTCCTATGTTTATTTTGTTATATGGTCCATTTCAAGTTGATTTTAATGTTTGAGATAAAGTGTCTAAATTTTCCCTTCCCATGTAAATTACTGTTAGCACCCATCTGTTTAAAAAAAGAAAAATCTTTTCATTGAATTGGTGTTAGCTCACTTGTTGAAAATCAACAAGTAGGGGCTGGGGAGATAGTTCAATGGCACAAGTGCCTGCCTGGCAAGTACAAGGTTGTGAGTTTGAACTCCGGTCCCGGGAGGGAGGGAGGGAGGGAATCAGCAGGTGAATTCCATTGCATTGGTGCTTATGTCTGTTATGCTAATAATAAGATTGCTGAGTCAGTGCTGGGAAGATAGCTCAGCAGCAAAAGCACCTGCTTGGCCCATACAAGGTCCTGAGTTTGATCCCAGGCACCAAAAAATAAAAATAGAGAGAATCAGTGTAATTAATTTGGAGAAAAATTGATATAAGGCCTTAGAAGCTAAATGTAAGCACTCAATGTAATTTTTAGAAGCAATCTGAAACCAAACTTTTGTTTTTTTCTAGAATGTTTAATAGAACTTGAACCAATTATGAGAACATTTGAAGAGATAACTTTTCTTGAAGCTGTTATTCAGTTAAAGAAAACAAAGGTAAATTACCAAATGAAATACTATAACTTAGATCTTCCTTTTTTTCTGTATTTTTAGGGAAGGGTCTACAGGGTGTTCAGGGTCTCACTAATCTATCGGACTCATAGTGATCCACCTGTTTACAGCCTCCCAGGAGCTAGAATTACCAGCGCACACCACCATGCCCAATCTCAATTGCTGTTTCAGTGTACCCCGGGGGAGGGGCCGGCACAACAGGCCCCAGGGATCAAACCCCTGGTCCCTGTGCCTGCTTGCAGACACTTTAATCCGCTGAGCTATTTGCCTGGCCCTTAAGAACTTTAAATAACTCTATTACTCGTAAAAATTTTTCAATTTAGTTTAGCTTTTATATACTTTTCACAAATAAAGACTAGTTTTGAGGTAAGAGTTTATCAAAAACTGTGACTACCATCTGTCCTTTGTCACCAAAGAAGTTGTCCATTTCATGCAAAGGGCCATCTTCAGATGTAACATGTCCAGAGCCCCTTGTCTATGACATATAAATATAAAATGGGTGCAGAGGGCTAAGTCTGGACATGGAGGGCTCCTGAATCATTGCAATCATTGTGGGTCCCACTTCCCTCCCCCGGGTTCCAATACTTGCTGAGTAGTAGATTCCAAGGAGTTCTTGCATTTGCCTTTTTTATTCAGTAAATGTGAGTTTTATGGTGATTTGATGCCCCACCAAGCTAGAGAACTTTTATTATAACTGATAATAAAATGAGTATTTTTATTGATTCTTATCTTCCTTTTCTCAGACACTCCATGAAAAGTAGCAGAAGTCAGTATGATGTACCTAGGGCAGTTGTTTGGTCAGTCTGGCCCTTGTGGGTCAGCAGAGCCGCACAAGGGACCTGTTTCTAGGCTTTTCTTGATATTATCAAAACTTGTTCAAAAAGGAACTGTGCTCAAAGTAAATATGATTTTAGCACTTCTTAAGAGTTTATTAAATTGCACTTAAAATATAATTTTAAAAAAATCAGCATTTAGCCAAAATCTTGGATTACAACAAGTGAAATAGTCTACTAATTACTAAATGATGTAGCTTTTCCCTTGCAGTTTGCTGGCTCTATACATAACTTTTGGTTTACAAGAAACAATCCAAAAGAAACAACTATGACTAAAGTTGATAGCAGCAGTATTAGTGCCTGCATCTTGAAAAGAGGGACGCCTCTCACAACAGTGCTGACCACCCGCTGTGAAGAGGTATAAAGCCTTTTGCCCACAGCACACCCCTTTTACTACCTAGTAAATACCAACTTGTGCATGTGTTCTGTGTGTTCTTTTTAAGTTCCTGTTTTATCTCCTCATAACTTTCTCTTTTCTCCTTCCAAACAAAGCCAGATGGAAGAGCCTATTGTCTTGGTGGTGAAAGGGAAAGAGAACCTTTCTAGTTCTTATTTCCAAGCAATCGAAACACTAGAAACCTATATATGACTTAATTTTTAGAACTTTTTGGCTTACTTATATATCTACCAATAAACATTTTCTTCCATATTTTAAAATTGGAGTATTATTTTCAAATAGAAACACTATAGTTGTTGTTTTTACTTTTTAAATCTATTTATCAAATCCGTGTAACTGCTAGGGCAAGAGTATCATGTGACGTATGTGGGAGATCTTTGGCCCTAAGGGAAGGCTGCTCATTACATCACACCCTTGTCAGCTAGCTGCTCCAAGGCCAGCAGTACAACGTGGATTCTTAAAAGTCGGGTTCAGTGACGCATGCTGACAGTTCCAGCTATCAAGAGTTAGAGGCAAAAAAATCAAACGTGGAAGCCAGCATAAGGAACGTACTCAGCATAGCCAGTCCCTGTCTCAAAAAATGGTTAAGACTTTCATAAAGAAATTTCTCCAAGCAAAGATCATTATCTAGAGTGATTTTTTGTGTTACCTCCATTTTTAAAATTGCTCTGAACAAGTTCCTATCACTTATTCAGCTAAACACTTCCTAGTAAAGCTCAAATGAAGTAATTAGTTCTTTAATTTTCATTTCTTCGTTGGGAGTAGCTCGCTAACGCATGAGCAGTGTGACTGCCCTATCTCATCAGTTCCGAAAGGCAGTGTTGCTAACACAAGGACGTGACATCGGCAGAAATGTCTCAGGGAGGAGCTTGTCCTTGAGCGCTCATTTGCTCTATGCGCTTCTTTAATTCTTCTCACTGAGCACATCTGGGCCTCTCAGATATTTAAGAAAAAGAAAGCAAGAAATTATCAGTAAACCACTGAAGAACCTTGAGTAACACAGGCATAGCAGATACTTTTAAAGTTCACATGAAAATGTTTATAAATGTTAGCTGAGTATTATGCTAACTATGTTGTAGACACAGATAGATGAGTTTCTGCCCCCTGATGGAACAGATAGTTGTAGCTGAGTGATGCAGAGCTGGGTGCAGACCCTACAGATTCCTAAAATTGTGAAGAGCAGTTTTCCTTATGCAGGTCTAAAGAAAAAAAGCAGATGTTTATGTTTCTTTTGAAGTCACTTAGCATACTGTGGTGGCAGGTAAGTAAACTGCTGGATTTCCATACAGAAGGACATCATTTAAATAAATCATCTGCTTAGCGAGCATTTGTTAAACATTGTCAAGTAAACTGGGAGCCTTTTTGCGTGTGTTACTTCCAAGTCTCCTTACTGCTATACTGCAGAATAGGCATTCATAAGTAAGCAGAGATTGCTTTACTTTCCTTTGGGGGATGTGATGGGAGTCAGACTCAGCTTGTGCCACTAAGCTGTATCCCCGCCCCTGAGAGGTTGTTTCTCATGCCCAAGTCAAACAGTTGATATCCTAGCGCTGGAACCCAGATCTGATGGGCTGCCTGGCCTCAGCTATTCCATTAAACACGCTACCTCCTTTGCCTAGTCCAGGCTCCAATTTCTTATCAATAAAATGAAAATACTGCTACTTAAAAAAGCACAATGCCCGACATATAGCCAACATGGAATCATTATGGCCAGAGCACACACCCACATTTGTTAGGTACCAGACCCTTGATAGTCGCAATCTCAGTCTTTAGAACAATCTAGCCTAGCATTCAAGTATTCTTCGAAAGACAAAGATCCAAGAATATGAGAGATCAAGAAGTTGATCCAGTTAACCAGTTCATCAACAAAATGGATTTTCCTCTTGCTAACTGCTATAAGCAGAGTAGGACAAGTATAATGGTAGAATTAGTCAATAATTTGCCCAGATGCTACCCTGGAACAGCAAATAACGGCAGGGATGGAAGGCAGGATGCAAGATCTTTCTGTAAAGCTATTTCCTCTATTTTACACTGTACGCATATTATACACTTTCAACAGATTCAGGTTTTATTTCCATTTTCATATAAATACATAAAATAAGTGTTAAGTAGACTATATCTTCTGTGGTTTTTTAATTACTTATAATTAAAGTTTGTGTTTGTGTTCATTCCAGTTACAGAGTACTTCAAACACTGTTCACTCCTGTGACAAAAAGCAAGTGGAGTCACCGCTGAACGTACCTGTGAATCATAGTCCACAGGAGGTAAAAGAAGAGATACATATGTGTCACGCACACAGAATATACAGATCTTTATGTCTATGTGTGTGTGTGTTAGACTTGAAATGGGAAAAGAATATGAGAAACATGTCATTTAACCACTTCTTTTACAAATGGGAAACAAAGCCCAGGGAACTTTTAGTCTGTTTAGATAATAATTAGAAATGTCGTTCTCTGCTTCTCAGTTCATTGCTCATCCTGTCAAATCCCAGTCCTTGCCACTTCAATTTGAGGGAACCTGAGAACTGGCATTTGCTCTATATCCATAGACAATCAAAGTTACAGACTTGATTTCTCATTTGCAGTTCTAGCCAGTGGATAAAACCTCTGAGATCATGTAGAATACACTGAGAATTAATTATGGCTAGTGTGTAATTATTGCCTCACTTGCCCCTTTCGGTTGAAATAGAAATCTTACTAGATTATTTCTATGCATGTGGTTTCTTTCTACTTCCACCTGTTATCTGTAGTAGTTCTGACCCATCATGTGTAATAAGCCAAAAACAAGCACTCATTTAGACACGAAAGCTATATCACTTTTAAATGATTTTTCAAAAATCAAGGTTCCCTGGACCTACTTACTTTATCCTGTGTTTGCTTTAGGAATCATGTGGATCCTCTCAGCTTTATAAAAACAATTCTACTCCAGGAACTTCTGGGCCTCAGTCAGTTCCTCAACACAAAGATTTTTCACCTGGTATGTAGATTTTCCAATCAGTATTGATTTGAATGTTTCCCACTTTCTTTCAAGACCTTTGCATAGCAAGAAGTCATGGCTTGTATGGAACAAGTCTTTCATATTTGTGTGTGTGTGTGTGTGTGTGTGTGTGTGTGTGTGTGTGTGTTACTGAAGAATGGCTACAGAACCTTCACACTGACTCACAATTCAATCCTATTTTTTTGAGACTGGGCAGGAAGCTCTGGGTTCCATCCCCAGTGCCATAGAGATGAACCAATAAATAGAGTTAAGATGAATAATGATTATGATTTTAATGTTTGCCTCTTCACTTTGGGGTGTGCATGGTGCATATAGCGGTATGTCCAGGGAGCTGCTGAAACGTAAGACAGAATATTCCATGAGGATGAAAGTTTAAGTATCTAGACTTGTAGACAGAGGTGGACACCAAAAGCCCTGAGGTTGGGCAGGACTGCTAGAGGAGAAAGTAGCTGGTGCACATTGTCTAGAGTTATGACACATTTAAAAGTCTTTATACTGTCTATACATCAATACACATTTATGTAGAGGAAACAGTGAGAGTGCAGAAGATATAGAAAAGAACTAAAATTCCATACTATGAATAGGAATTGAGACTGTTGCATATAAACCCTTGTTTGCTCTAAAAACTGTTTGCAGAATTAGGTTTCTGAACTAGCTTTGATAACAGTGAGAAATTAAAGATATGGGAGGCTTCTTTCACGAGACACAAATATAGATGTTTTAGCTGTTCAGAATGTTTGAGGAATATTCTACTAATGAAGATGTTGCATTTTACAGTAAACCCCCAAGGCTGCTGTTCTGGGAAGCTGAGTCACAGTCTGGTAGATCATGGTTGGGACCACACTGTTTCTGCCTTGGAAAGGGCAGCCTTCTGTGACCCCAGGACCGTGCCGTGCTCTGTAGCACTGATCAGTCCCCTCATGGCTGAGGGAAATTCAGGTAATGTGTGCTGGGAGCCACATTGTAAATGCTGTTACTTACTTCACAGCTTCGTGTTCAGTAGCTTTAGGGTGCCATAAGCTTTCTTCAGTTCCATTTCTTTTTTTTTTTTTTTTTTTTTTTTTTTTTT
>PVJA010053391.1:0-11989 GCA_004027025.1 Myocastor coypus
CTCATTTTCTTCCATGATAGTGTCTTCTGTATTTGGTTTGGGTGGGCACGGGTCCTGAGATTGCCTCCTACTCCTTGTTGTTATCATTTTGTATGGAAGCGACCTCTGCACTTTGGTGGTGTTATGCTGTGTCTATGGGCGTTTGGTCTGGAGACTCCAAGCTGGTTCCTCTACAGAGGTTCCTGACTCTGTGTTGGAGATCTGGCTGCTAGCTTTTGTGAATCCTGTGGGATGTGGTCTGTAGGTGGAGGTGGAGCTTTGGGATTGAGTAGTCCTGGTAGGCTTGTGGACCAGATCGGTTGCCGAACGAGATATTTGATGGGTTCGGGGCTGGAGCTTGGGCCGAGGCGGCGCGCGGTCTCTGCTACCAGCTGTGCGGTTTGGGTCTGGGCTGGAACAGGAAGTTAGTCGCAGGAATGCAGAGGCAGGGCAGAGGGACGCAGGGAGCTTATCCGCGGCGGACGCACGGGCTCGGCTACCAGCGGTGCGGTTTGGGTCTCACTTTTGTAGCACAGGCTTGTCTTCAACTCACACTAATCCTCCTGCCTCAGCCTCCCAAGAGCTGGGATTAGAGGTGTGCACCACCACTCCCGGTCCACTTTGGTTGTTACTTTGAAGGGCATGATTTCTCTAAATGCCCTCTCAGTATGTCCGTTATTTGTGTACAAAAATACTATTGATTGTTGACTGTTGCCTATGTATTACATGCAATTTCTAAGTTCCGTTTTCTTGGAAATGTCCAAACTGAGGCCACATTGGTTGTACTAATTTACATTTCTACCATCAAAGAGGGAGGGTTCCTTTTCATCCCAACCATGCCAGCATTTGTTATCCTTTATCAGTGAAATTGATACATTTGATTTATCACTGAAATACTTTCTAATTGTCTTAAGCTCTGAACACACTTGTGCCTCTTGAAACTAAAAATATATTTTCTCTGTATTTTATTCTGTCACTATACTTCTGTGTAGAATGATGATCCTAGGCCAGTGCCCCAATTCGTATGTTTCACAACTCTTCATTTTAGAGTTTTATTTTTTGGTGCATTTAATATTAATTTTTTCCCATGAGAGATATGGTTTATTATTATTATTATTATTATTATTATTATTATTATTATTGTTGTTGTTGTTGTTGTTGTTATGGTGGTATTGGGGATTGATCTCAGGATCTTGCACTTACCAGGCAAGCACTTACTCTACTAAAGTATCTCCCTGGCATTCAGTTTTAATCTTCTTGAAACAGATAAGTGCTTTCCCAGCATGACCTGTTGAACAGACTAAGTTTTCTCCAATATGTGTTTGATTCCTTTGTCAAAATCAAGCTTTATGTGCCTGGGGATGTTACTCTATCCTCTATTCTGTTCCATTCATCCATGTATCTTTCTTTTTAAAGTGTCATGCCATTTTTATCGTTTTTGATTTGCATAACTGATTGAAGTCTTCTGATTATCTTTTGTTGCCAAAAACTATTTTTGATGTTGTGGGGATCTTTTTCTTCCATATGAACTTTAGGATTGTCTTTTCAAGGGTTTTTCAAGTTATGCCATTGGGCTTTTGATTGCGTGTTATAGTTTGTGTCTAGATGTGTATCCAAAGCTTCATACAGTTTTATACTAGGCTTTTTGGGAGGTGGCTAAATTTAGAATGTGCAATTGATTCATTGTTCAATACTAGGATTAAGGATTCTGTGATTAAGGATGACTGCTGAGTCAATCTCCTGATTAGATTGTCACTATCCTTACCTTGGTATATTTCAAACATTATAAGGTACAGAAAAAGGCTTGTCCTTTATATACATGGATATGTGTATTGTTGTTTTTTCTGTTTTCAACCACCATGAACTGTTCACCATTTGACATGCCACTCTGACTTGGAACCAGGTGATTATAGATGGAAACCCCACCAACTGTGAACTAAATGCACCTTTCCTCCTTTAAAATTGGATGTCTGCTATTTTATGTCAGCAATGCAAGAGAAATAAGTAGTACATTGGGACTGCATTGAGTTTGTGTAACAATTTTTGGGGAGTATGACCATTTTGACACTGTTGGTTCTGCTTATCCAGGAGTAAGGGACATCTTTTCATTTTCTGATGTCCTCTTAAATCTCCATTATCAGAATAATAGAGGTTTCTTTGTATATGTCTTTCACTTCCTTGGCTAGGTTGATTCCTAGACATTTTATTTTTCTTGAAACTACTGTGAGGACTTTTGTGTTCATAATTTCTGTCTCAAGTTCATTATTGGTATACACAAATGGTAATGATTTTGCAGGTTGATTTTGTATCCCGATACATTTTTAAAGTTTGCTGTTAATTCTAAGATATTTTTGGTGGCATTTCTTGAGTCTTTGTGAGTATCCTATTTGAAAATAATAATTTGAGGTATTCCTTCACTATATGTATCCCGTTTATTTATTATTTCTTGATTGATTTTCTGGGTAATGTTTAAGGTATATTATTAAATAGAAATGGTGATTGTGCACCATTTTGTATTATTCCTGATTTTATTCTGAATGCTTTCATTTTAACCAATTTAAAATGATACTGCCTCTACAATAGTCATGATTATCTTTTAAAAAATGTAAGTATACCCAGCACTCAGGAGGCTGAGGCAGGAGGATCACTGCGAGTTCGAGACTAGCCTAGGCTACAAAAGTGAGCTCAAGGCCAACCTGAACTGCACAGTGAGACCCTGTCTCAAAAAGGCAAAACAAAAAAAAAAATGTAAGCATAGTCCATCTTTCCCTAATATTCTTCAAGGTTTTTATCATGAAATCATGTTAGATTTTGTTGAAATTTTTTTCTCAATCTCTTAGGATTTTTGCCCTTCTGTAAATATGATGCATTGTATTTATTGATTTACATATGTTGAACTATTTTTGCATCACTGGGATGAATCATAGCTGTTCACAATGTATGACCTTTTTGATGAGGGGCTACTTTTTACATGCTAATATTTCATTTAAGGTGACTGCATCTATGTTCATTAAAGAGCTTGGCTTATAGCTTTTTCTTTCAGTTGAGCTTTTACTTAGTTTTAGATTTGGGGTGAAAATGACTTCTATAAATAAATTTGAAAGTACTCCATAAATTTTGATTTCTTTCATGAGCTTCAGAAATATTTATTATAACAGGTATTTGAAAATTTTTGTAGAATTCACCAGGGACTTTCCCAGGTCTAGAGCTTTTATTAAGCAGTGGATTCTTTATTACTGTTTTAATATAATTACTTGTTATTGAATTACTATATTTCTATTTTCTTATATTAGTTTTAGTAACATGTATGAGTCTAAGAAAATATCAATTTCTTAAATATTCATTAATTTCCTGGAATAAAGATTTCCATAGTAGTTACTATCCTTTAAATTTCTATTGTGTCCGATATGATTTCAATTTTTTTGATTTCTAACTTCGTTCATAATATTCGTTTCTCTTTGTTTTGATAAATCTACTTAAGGCCTTATCTATTTTGTTAAATCTTTCACTAACGAGATGTTAGATTCACTGATTTTTGTACACTTTTAAACTTTTAGTGAAAGCTTGATTTCATTGAACTGTGCTCTAATTTAATAATGTCTTAATTTAATATTCTCTTGAGATCAGATTGTGATTGTTTTTCAGGTATCTTAACATTTCTTAGAAATTATTTATTTGGGTTTGGTCTGTTTTCTAAATTTAAGCATTGATTTCAATGAATTTTCCTCTTAAAGCTACTTTCATAGCATCACAAAAAATTTCAATGTGTAGTACAGTTATTGTCACTAATTTCCAACAAATTTTACATATCCTGTTTAATTTCTTTTTTCACTGATTGGATTTTTAGCAATATGTTGTGAATTTTCTAGGATTTTTGCCTTTCCACACTTTTTCTGTTGCTGATTTCTATTTACATTGCATAGTAGATTGATCTTATGCATGGGGTAATTTCAATTATTTATATATATATATATATATATATATATATATATATATATATATTTAATCATATTTCTTGGACTGGTATGTGATCTATTTTGGAAAAAGTATCATGTGCCATAGAAAATTATGTATACTGTGTTGAATAAGGTCGAGTATTCTATAAATGTCTATTAAATTCATATGTTTGAAAGTATTTGTCAAGCTCGCCCTCACCTTGGAACCTTTGCAGCCGGAGCACATGGCAGAGTGTGTATGTGATCATCCACACACTCGTGGGAACCTCCCCCATCAGATAGGTGTGGAACCATGAAGCAGAAGTTCCTGTAGAGAGGTTAGGGCCATAAACACCCAGATAATCCAGGAGGTGATCATCTTGCCAGAAGGGCACAGCAGGTACATTTCCACACAATGTAGCAGAAAGAAGCTGAGCATAGCAACCACATTTAAGTCAGGCACATCTGGATGAGTTTATACTTGATAGATCTGGACCCGATAAGCTGAGATACTTTGCTAGACACAAATCTATTAGAGCATCCTTTCTCTTTCTCATTTGATCAAGAGATAGAGGAACAGGTAGCTGGGGTGAACTATTCTGCCAGAAAGACCTCATGTACATCAAAGTGAGGTGATCAGACAGAATTTAGGGGAACTAATTTAAGTACAAATTCCCAACATAATATCTGCTTAGCTACACAGACATAATGTTTACTTTTATTGTCTAAAATACAAATCCATTAGTTGCAAAATTTTGCCAACTGCTACATTCCACTACTCATTATTAGTGTACCTAATTGTAGTTCTGTAAACACAAAACTGTAACAAATTCCAATGCAGACTGATATACTCTGCAAAACTCTCAAGTATAATGGAGAAGTGAAATACTTCCAGTACAAAGAACAATGAAAGAATTTCACATTGAGAAAATTAAACCTACACAGACTCTAACTGGTATTCTAGAGAGGTATCAAAATGACCACAACTCCATGAGTGAGAATGGAAAGAATTGACTGAAGAGGGCAAACAGTTAAACGCAGGAGAAAAAGAGGTGGACAACAGCAGTCTTTCTTTTATTCTTTTGTATTTACAGCAAAATATTTCCATCAGCATATTTTACAGCTGGAGTTCTCCTGTACCCTACGGATCATGATTCTTTCTGGGTCTACAGGGTGTGTAACAAGCAGTAGCTCAGTCCCACAAGTGACTCCTAGCCTCCAGTAAGTATCATGAACGCTGTCCATGTCCTCAGCATCCTAGAACTTTGTATGATATCATATCCCCAAGCTACTAGACGTGCTGATGATATATTTGCTATTCTCATCCTTATGGTATGTTTTATTCTTATTAATTCTTACTATCATGGTTAGCAACACCTTAGTTAGAACCATTTTGACCTTTACTTTGATTTATTATGTAGGTCTATTCTGAGAACTCTCAGCCTATTGATAATTTATCAATGGTACACCAAGCCTTCTTGTGGACCTGCAAGGAAATAGGGCCACAGAAAGGTGAACAGAGTAATTTTTTACATTTAGTTTTACATTGCCGAATTACATTACTTTTAAATTTACCCCTCACATAAGGGAGGAAATTAAGAATGCCACAGCAAAAAATATTCTGGAGGACATCAAGAGAACAGTACAAAGAATCAATGTATGATAAAGTAAGTTCCATGAGAGATTAAATAAAACAGAGTTACTCACAATATCTATCAAAGAAATAGAGTACATACTTAAAAAACTGCAAAGAGAAAGGGAGATCCTAAAAGATTCAGAGTCCATTTAGAATTTTATAGAGCTAATGGAACTACTGTGAAAAATATTTAATAATTTTGAAAAGGGAGCGATGTTCCCAAATTATTCTTGGAAACAAGTATTATTATGATACCAAATCTAGAGAAGCATTCAATGGAAAAAGAGAACTAAAATCTAATCTCTTTAATGAACATAGATACAAAAATTCTTAGTAAGATATTGGCAAACAGAATACAATAGAATGTTTTCTACATAGGTTTTATTCCAAAGATACAGGCATGGATCAACAAACATAGCTCACTGAATGTCATACAAAAACAAAATTAAAGACAAAAATTTATCATTCTCAATAGATCCAAAAAAGAGCCTTTTACAAAGTGCAACACTGATGAGTGATAACACCCCACAGAGTATTAGAATACATGCTCTTTAGCTTAATCTGCTGAAATTCATTTACGACTAAGCCACAGTCAACATCATGCTAAGTGGTTAACAAGAGAAAGCTTTCACTCTTAAATCAGAAATGACATAAAAGTGCCCACTATCAGCACTCCTGTTTAACGCAGCTTTGCGAACATTAACCAAAATAATTAGATGGAGGAAAAAGAAATAAAAGGAATAAAAATAGGAAAGAAAGAAGTCATATTATCACTACTTTTAGATGACATGATATTCTACATAGAAAACCTCAAAATATGAGCAAAAGGATTCTTAGATTTAAGAACCAAATTCAGTAGAGCAGCAGAATATAAAGTCAACACTCAAAAAAATAAGTAGTGGCATCCCCATACAAAATTAACAAACTTACTGAGATATATTAGGGAAACAACACCTTTCACAGCAGCATCAATACAAATAAAATACTAAGGAGTCAATCCAATGAAGGAAGTGAAAGACTTAAAAACAACAATTGATTGAAAAATAATATCAATGAAAGTATGAGAAAACTGAAGGATAAATTTTGTCCTTGTATACACAGAACCAATACAGTGAAAGTGTTCATACTTATAAAACTATTTTATAGATATAAGGTAGTGGTTCTCAACTAGTGGATCGTGACTCCGGCGGGGGTCAAATGACCAAAACACAGGGGTTGCCTAAAGCCACCGGAAAATACATATTTTTGATGACTTTTAAACTCATGCTATGCCATAGTGAAATGTTACTTATTGAAATTAGTAATAAATGTTTCTCAATACATAATTAAATATTGTGTTTGCAATTAATCACTATGTTTAGATAATGTTTGATTTGTAGCAATGAGAATACATAACACATATCAGGTATTTACATTCCGAATCATAACTGTAGCAAAATTACAGTTTTGAAGTAGCCACCAAAATTATTTTTTGGTTTGGGGTCACTGCAGCATGCGGAACTGTATTGCTGTGTCACGACATTAGAAATGTTGAGAACCACTGACTTAAGGCAATCCCAAAGAAAATATCAATAGGGTTCCTCTCAGAATTAGAGAAGGTAATCCCAAAAGACATACAGAACTGAAATAGGTCTAGAATAACAATAGCTATTCTGGATAACAAAGGCAAGGCAGTAGGAAGTACAATCTCTGACTTGAAGTTATGCTATAAAGAAACAGTGATTTAAGAACCCACATGACAATGGTAAAAGATCAGACTTAAAAATTATTATGGTTTGATTCTACTTGTCCGCCAAAGCCTCATGCAGTCATAGGATGGGGACCTCCAGAGTTGGAGATTAACATGTGACGCACTGGGATTAGGGGTGATCCAGTGAGATTATTGCTTTTAGTACTGTTGGGATTATGGGTGTGAGTGCTACTTCCAATCAGGAGCAGAGTGTCTGAATATAATGTGAAAGAGACAGAGAGATAGACTCTGTTTCCATAATTGATGTTCTGCTGCCATGAACTGTTGCTCTCTGCCATGTGCCACTCTACCTTGGAACCAGCCAAGTATGGAATGAAGCCCCCAGTAACTGTGAGCTAAATAAGCCTTTCCTTCCTTCATTTTGAATGCGGGTATTTGTCTCAGCAATGAGAGAAGAGTAACTGAGACAAAGAATAATGGAACAATGAAAAGATGCAGAAACAACTGCAAACACAGTTTCACAAAGGAGCTAAACATCTTTACAGAAAGAACAATAGCCTGTTTAGTATATGTGATTTGTATACTAGATTCAAGCATGCAAACATTAAGCACATATCTATAATTTTCACCTTGCATTAAAACTGAAATTGTTCAAATATCTAAAATTTTTTGAACTGAGACTCAAAATCAGCACCTCATGCTTCTCAGGCCAGTGCCATGCCACTGAGCTATATATCCAGCCAAATAACTAAATATCAAAATGCAAATAATCTTCTGAAAGTGAAAATAAGCAAGAGTCTTGAAGACTTACGTGTAGGTAAAAGCTTTATATACCAAGTCCCATTTGATCACACAGGAAATAATAGAAAGAATCAACCACTGGGATCTCATCACACTAAAAGGTGTTACATACCAAAAGTAACCACCTTTGAGCAAGGAGACAGCACACAGAGTGGGATAATAATTTTAGTAGCAATCCAAAATGTGCATTTGAAATTAATGGATATTGGTCAAATGAAAAAGTACAAACAGCATGTAAATATATGAAAATATATTCAACATCACTAGTCATTCAAGAAACACACGTGAAAACAACACTGAGATTTCATTTTCACTCCACAAAGTCTGGTTATTAGCAAGAAATTGAATAACAACAACTTGTGAGGCTACAGTGAAAAAAGGGACCCTTCTTTATTGTTTGCCATAGTGCAAAATTGTACAACAACTGTGGAAATAAGCATGAAGATTATTTTTTAAAGCCTAAAGGTAGGACTGTTCAAATAGCTCAGCGGATTAAAGCACATGAAAGCAGGCACAGGGGCTGCGGGTTCAATCCTCAGGCATGCTGTGCCAGCCCTGCCCCTGGGGTGCACCGAGATGAAAATTGAGACTGAGCTTTGTGGTGCGTGCCTGTAATCCCATTTCTTGGGAGAGTGTAAACAGTCATATCACTACAAAGCTGTTCTAGTAGTGAGACCCTGAACACCCTATAGACCCTTCCCTAAAATGCAAAAAGAAAAAAAAAGAAAACCTAAATCTAGAGGCTCCATTTGGCCTTTCTACTCCTTGTTTTGATATCTTATGAATAGAATCAAAAATATAACACAGTGATATGCATATATATGTTCATGTTCACGCTATAATAGCTAAGCATTTGAAAAATCCCAGATACTAATCAATGAAGAATGAGTGAAGAAAATTTATTTTTTCAAATAAAATGGTGTATTCTGCAATAAAGCAAAAAATAAATATCAGACATTTTAGATAAAAGAATGAACCTTCAGACCATATGCTTGAGTGAAACAAATTGGACACATGAGTATTAATATTGCATTATTTCTTTTCAGTGAGAAACTGAAAGGGTGAATAAAGACCAAAGTTGTTGGTGGATATGGATAAGCATGAAGAAAATCTTCAAATGTGAATAGGAATGAGGGAAATGTGAGAGGTAAGTGAAGGAAAGGAAAAGAAAAAAAGAATAAACAAAGCATTAGTAAATAAAGAGGAAAACAAAGGCTGACAGGAGCAGAGAATGATAGGAAAATATAACCATCAAAATATCTTATGTAGAGGTACAGATTTCTTATATGGTCAGTATGTCTATCAGAAATGTGCCAATAAATTGAACTAAAATTTAAACAATGGAAGATAAAAAGAAACTGGTAAGATTGACATGATACTTCTTATTAAGGAGTAAAGGAAGATGAGTTGAATTAGATAAAAAGTACCAAAGAAAATCCATCTAGGATAAACATAAATAAGAGAAAATGGTGAATAAGCTAGAACAAAGGAGAATAAAAAGACTGAGAAAACAGGTAGAAAGAATGACAAAATAAGAGAGACAGATGAAAATGACGGATCTTTCAAAAAATACAACAAAGCTACAGATACAGCATGCAAATTTGGTCAAAAACTTAAAAAGAAGAAATTAAGCATCAACTGTTCCTTTCAGTAGACCACTAGAAATCAGCAATATAATTACCCAATATATCTTGTGTATATACGTGTGCATGTATCCTTTCCTTTTTACTTTCTTTAATTCTTTGCTTTATAGTTTTTTCTCATTGAACAATTTCTTTCCACTCATAGCATCTATTGTACCTTTCATATTTTATTTACTTTTATGTGTTCTTGTGAGAGCGATTAATTTCACCTATGAATACGATTGCTCGTTGTATCTACTCACCTATAAGTTCCTTGAAATAGAGAGTAAGGCACAGCAGGCCCACTCCACCTCAGCAGGACAACCAGAAAAGGAGCTTAAGGACTTGAAGCCAGTGGGGTCTAAGTGTACAGTTGGACTGGAATCAGCAAGAAGAAGCTGAGCACAGCAACCAGAGCCAATCCAGGTTGTGCCAGTCAAGCTTGAGTCCAGTAGATTTAGACTTGGTAAGCTGAAGAGTATTTCTCGGTCCAGGTGAACACAGACCAAGGCCCAGAAACAAAGGGGCACCTGCATGGCAGACAGTTGCAGCAGGTAACTGCGGTGAAGTAGTCTGCCTGGAAGCCTCCAGGTGCATGAAGGAGAGGTGCCCAGACAGAACTTAAGGGAACTAATTTAAATACAATTTCCCAATTTAAAATCTGCTTTTTTTTTCTACATCTGTAATGTTTGCTTCTATGGTCTAAAGCACAAATATATTAGTTACAAAAGATTGTCAATTTCTAAACTTCAGTAGATGTTATTATGATTGTAATTTTGCTAATGTAAATAGGAAACCATACTTGCATTAACCACATGTTTTGCTTTGGGTACTAATACTGGGAGGTGCTTGGGGTATAATCTCACCAAACCCCTACACTAAAGGACAGAGGATAGTCCCAAATGGAAACCAGTATCTCACACTCAATCAATATAGGAGACAAAGTCGTGGTATACACCAAACAAGAATCTCTGCCACAAAAGATACCTAACAAAAAGGTTCTCTACAAAGAGGGTCTGAACAGCACTGATACAGCTAGTTACTATCAAACTTTCACACGAAAGTATCACAGAAATCAACATAGTTATGTCTGAAATGGAAAATCACAAAAAGAAGAAACAACATGCATCCCCAGACCCCGAGTCCTCACAAAACACACCCAGAAGACTTCACCATAGAAGAATTTGGAAGCCACACACCTGAAATCTTTGAAATAATAACAACAGAAATAAAGTAACAAGTGTAGAAGATTACAGAGGAAATCAGAGTAGAATTCTCACAGTACAAAAATCAAATGATAACAATGAAAGAATTAGCGAGTTTCTAAATTAGATACTGATAAAAAATAAAAGAAGGTAGAAAAATGATGGAAACCTTGACTGAGCAATATAATAAAAAAAAATAGAGAGCATTGCTGGGTGTGGTGGCACATGCCTGTAATCCCAGCACTCGGGAGGCTGAGGCAGGAGGATCGGTGTGAGTTCGAGACCAGCCTGGGCTACAAAAGTGAGCTCAAGGCCAGCCTGAACTGCATAGTGAGACCCTGTCTCAAAAATACACAAAAAATATAGAGGGCATGAATCAGATTCAAAAAGATATACAAGAAATTAATAACTCCATTGAAAGTTAGCAAAATAATCTAAATGAAAGTGAAGATGTATTTTGACCCAGTCAAGACACAGTTGCAACTATGGAAAAGGTAAAGCAGATCACTTAAAACAACTTGGATAGAGAAAATAATAATTTAATGACTGCAAGATGATACAAAGATGAATGTAAAACTGAAAGGTATCAGTGAGAAAGAAGGCAACAGAAACAACATAAAAAATATGGGCAGAAGTAATAGCAGAAAACTTCCCAAATATGGTGAAACAATCTGAAATTCTGGTGACTGACACATAGTCAACTCCAAATAACATCAACTCAAAACTACACCCAGATATATAATAATCAAGATTCCAGAAACTCAGCACATGAACAACATACTAAAAGCTTCTGGGGAAAAGAAAGAAATAACCTTTAAAAGAAAACTCATTAAAATAACAGCTGGAAAAAGCCGGGCGTGGTGGCGCACGCCTGTAATCCCAGCACTCGGGAGGCTGACGCAGGAGGATTGATGCGAGTTCGAGACCAGCCTGGGCTACAAAAGTGAGCTCAAGGCCAGCCTCAACTGCATAGCGAGACCCTGTCTCAAAAAGCCAAAAATAAAATAAAATAAAATAAAATAAAATAAAATAAAATAACAGCTGAAGAAATAGATTGGTGAGATGAGCTTTAGGAGGCTTAGATTCAATAGCCTCCAACATCACAAGCTTCACTGGTGGCA
>PVJA010053393.1:0-11992 GCA_004027025.1 Myocastor coypus
CCGCCTCCGCCTCCGCCTCTGCCAGCGCTGCCCCTCCCTTTGTGCTCTTGTTGCTTTTGCTGTTTTCAGCCACCACAAACTGCTCCATTTTGCTGTGTGCCTTTCTTGGAGCCAGCCAAGTATGAACTGGAAGCTCCACAAACTATGAGCTACACAAACCTCTTTAGCTCGAGGCTAGGTGTTGGGTATTTTGTCTCAGCAATGAGAGAAAAGTAACAGATACAGCTAGCTTACCCTTCCACAAACAGTGTGGAATGGTCCATTTCCCACACATTTTCACCAGCATTTGCTGTTCTTGGAGCCCCGGATGAGAGCCGTGCTTCCTGGGGTCCCAGGCCTCTAGAGGTCAAGGTGTTGAGCGGGTTCTCTTGCTCTTATTGATTGTCTGTGCTTCCCTTGGAGAAGCCTGTGTTTGAATCCTCCACACATGATTTTTGTTTAAAGTGCATCTGACTCTACCACTGAAGATGCTAAGCTGCTTGCAGACATGAGGACGACCCAGCTTGTGTGCACCAGCCTATGCACCCGTTCCTCTCCCCTCCCAGATCCACTGCCCCACTGGCCCATGGTAGCCCACTGTAGCCCCACCTGTGCCTCCAGGCTGTTGGCCTCTGCCTCTGCTTCCTGAAGGCATCCTCTAGGTTGGGTGCTGTATCTCGGCTTGGTTCTCCTAGGAAGTTGGGGCTGCTGTCCAGGGCACTCCTTGCTGGGCCATGGGTGAACTCAAGGTGAGGGAGGTCTGCTGCCGAGGGTGGTAAGGGGCATGGTGAGGGCTGGGTGGAGCCCAGGTGACCCTGGCAAGGGTTCTGTGGTAGAAGGACAAGCTGGAGGCATCTGATGATGACATTTTCTCTGGCCCAGGAGCAGCTGCAGGCTCTTTGGTCACGATCAACTCAGCTGCTATGGCTGTGTCCCGCAAAGTCTCAGGTAGACCTCACTGGGGCTTTTTCCAGCGGGAGCTGGATCCCGAGTGTGTGACACTGGGATTGATGCATCGTGCAGTGCCAGGAAGAAGGACACTATGATTAAAGGTGTGAGCACTGCTCTTGTGAGAGAAGAACTCACGAGAGCCCAAAACGCAGGGATGGAGGAGCATTACGGAAAGCTGGCGACCTGCATTCGGGCACCAAGGCTGCAAAACAAGATTATCTGTGCCAGTTTGGGCTCTGCTTCCAGGTTATATACTTTTCAAGTTTCCATAGAAACCGCTTCATTCTCGGGAATTTTACAAGAACGCATGAGGTTTATGTGTCCCAGACATAGTTGGCCACCTGCCTGTCAGGAGACAGACACTGTGGTTCAACGTGCACCCGACCTGCCAATTCATTTTAACCCTTCGTGCTTATCTTTAGGACCTTGTTTCTTCTCTTAGCAGACTTATGGTTAGCTACTTGGGAGAGGGTGACGGAATAGTTTAAGCGAACTTAAGCGATGTTTAAAATGAAATGATAAAAGAAAACGCAGTTGTTTTTGTTCTATCACCACCTTCTCTAACTAGCCTGGATAAGATACAAGGATTTTTTTTTAAAAGCTGGTCACCCATTGTGGCTTTGCTACTTTCTGCCCACCACAAACTGTTTCTCTTCTACAAAACCTTGGAGCCAGCTGATTATGTCTGTACAAACTGTAAGTTAAATAAATTTACCCTTCCAAAAAAAGATAGAGTCTAACTAAACATTACAGAATTCTTTCAGGCCCTGCATGTATGTGTGGAACTTCTACCTGCTCTCCATGCCCACAACCCTCCCCAGCCAGACCCCAGGCCTGATATGTGTGGCGCTCCTGCTTGCTCACCACAACCAGAGCCCTCCCCTCCAGACCCCAGGCTCTGCATGTGTGCAGAACTGCCGCCTGCTCGCTGTGTGCAGAACCCTCCTCAGCCAGACCTCAGGCCCAGTGTGTGGAACTTTCACCTGCCTTCTGTGCCCTAGAATCCTTCCAGCCAGGCCCCAGGCCCAGCGTGAGACTGGGACCTTCTGCACACTCACAGGAACCTCCTCCATTAGACAAGCCTCTTGTGGAGCCCTATGGCAGAAGTACTTGCAGAGACGCTGGGGCCCAGACCCACCCAGATAATACAGGAGCTGAACATCTTGCCAGAGAGGCACGACGGATTCGCCTCCATGGACTGCTGCAGAAAGAAGTTGAACACAGCAGCCAGACCCAGGCAGGCACAACTGGACGAGTTCAAAATTGGTAGATCCAGACCTAGTAAGCTCAGGCACGTTGCTAGTCCCAGATCTGTGACAGTATTCTCTCTCTTTCTCTGTTGATTCAGAGAGGAGGCAAAAGGCAATTGAGGTAAACCAGTCTACCTGGAAGGTGGCATGCACATCAAGCAGAGATGAATAGACAGAATTTAAGTGAACTAATTTACATAAAAATTCCCAATTTAATGTGTGCTCTTATGGTCTAAAATACAAATACATTAGCTATAAGTTTGTCAACTACTAAATATCATTAGACATTGTTAGTGTTCCTAATTGTACTTCTGTAAATACAAAACTGTAACTGCCTTAACCACATAATCTCTCTTGGGCAAAAATTTGAGTGGGTTCTAAGGCAATAAATGCACCAAAGGCCTACACCAAAGGCCAGAGGATAGTGGTATGCAAAATGAAAATGAGATGGAATAAAGTGGAGTTCCAGGCACCAAGCCCACCCAGAAAACACGCAGGAGACATTAATATGGAAGAAAGTGGTAATAATACCACTGAAGTCTTTGCATTAACAGAATCTGAAGTAAAGGAACAACTGCATAAAGGCATAGAGAAAGTCAGAGCAGAAATATTCTCTGAAGTAAAAAAAGAAATGCTAACTATAATGAAAGAATTACTAAGTGTTTGTAAATAAGATGCTGATAGAAAAGAGAGTAGAAAAATGATGAAATCCTTAAATGAACAATGTAAGAAATAAATAGAATGCAGGAAGCAGATTGAAAGAGTTATACAAGAAATTAAAATCCCAGTGACAAGCTGGAAAACCATATTGATGAAAGTGAAGGTAGAATTTCACATCTTGAAGAAACTGCTGCAGGTAGTGAAAAGGTAAGAAAAGATCTCTTAAACACAACCAAGATACAGGAAAAAATAATTGAACAACTGGAAGTCGATGAAAAAAAGAACAATGTGAGACTAACAGGCATCAATAAGAAAGGAGTCAATAAAATGATATAAAAAGAATATGAGCAGAAGTAATAGAAGAACACCTCCAAAATATGGGGCAGCAATCTGACATTCAGGTAACCGAAGCATATAGAACTCTGAATAGCAACAACCCAATTAAAAACACACAAAGACATATAGTAGTCAAGATCCCAAAATCCAGCACAAGAGCAATACACTAAAAGCTGCTGGAGAATGAAACAGATCACACTTAAAGGAAAACCCATCAGAATAATTACAGATTTCTCTTCAAAAACCATGAAGTGAAGAAGAGCAGCATGTCAAGTCTTCCATGAAGAAGAACTCCAGCCCCGACTGTTATAACTTGTAAAATTCTCTTTCAAGTTTGATGGAGAAGTGAAATACTTCCATGATAAAGAATAACTAAGGATCTTCATGATGGGTCTGGGAAAATAGCTCAGTGCAATAAGTGCTTGCCTGGTGAGCACAAGGTCTTGAGTTCAATCCCTGTTACCACAAATAATAATAATAATAATAATAATAATAATAATAATAACAATACTAGTAATGACAATAAAAAATAAAGAACTTCATGATGAAAGTCCAACCCTACACAGACATCTAAAATATATTCTGGAGAAGGACGAAAATGACTACAACTCCACGAATGAGAATGGAAAGAAGCCACCAAAGAGGGCAAACAATTAAACACAGGAGAAAAAAGGGATAAACAAAAACATGTAAATGACATGTCAATCATAAGTCCATACATCTCAATTATAACCATCAATGTAAATGGATTTAATTCTCTAATTAAAAGAAATAGACTGGCAGAGTGGATAAGGAAGCAAAATCCAACAATATGCTGTACAGAAGAAACACGCTCAACTCATAAAGAAATTCACAGGCTGGAAGTCAAAGGAGGGAAAACAACACTGCGTGCCGCAGCATCGCAGACAACAGCAAGGGTAGCAATCCTGTTTGTGGCCAGCCTCAACTTCAAGCCAAGAATGATCAAGCAAAATAAGGAAGGCCACCACACACTGGTTAGGGGAAGAGGGAGAGGTAACATTCATAAATACGTATGCATACAACACAGGAGCCCCAAGCTATATCAGACAAATCATAATGGACATGAAAAATCTAATATCCAATACCACAGTCTTAACAGGAGACCTTAGTACCCCTTTGTCCCATAAAGATTTTGGTTAAGTAAACAAAAAAATTAACAAAAAAGTAGCAGAACTGAACCAGAACTTGGAACAAATGGGCTTAGTGGACAGACACAGAGCTTTCCACGTGACCATAGCTGAATACACAATTTTTCAGCTGCATATGGGACACTGTCTAAAATCGACCACACACTATTCTATAGGTCATGCTTAAGTGTATGCAAGAAAACAGAAATTATCACATGCATATTATCTGACCACAGTGCAATGAAACTTAAATAAATCATCAAAAAGCCCATAAATACATGGAAACTAAACAACTCCCTCCTCAGCAACGAATACATTACAGATGATATTAAACAAGAAATTAATCAATATCTACAATTCGATGAAAACTCAAGTACAAATTATTGGAATTTATGGGATGCAATAAAACCAATTATAGCCATGATATCACATATTAAGAAAACAGAATGGGAATAAAAAATACTCTCATGCAGCACTTAAACTGAATAGAAAAGAAAGAACAAACAAAACCCAAAGCCCAAAGATGGGAGGAAATTATAAAGATTAGAGCAAAAATTAATTCATTTGAGATGAAGAAAACAATACAAAGAATAAATGAATCAAAGAGTTGGGGTTTTTAAGATTAAATAAAGTTGACGAGCCCCTAGCTGATCTCATCAAAAAGAGGAAACAAAACGCTCAGACTCGAGCAATAAGGAACAAAAAGGGTGAAACTGCCGCAGACCCCGGGGAAATTCGGAAGACCACCTATTGCTACGCTGAGAATCGACTCTCACAGAATTGAAGACACAGAACAAATGGACAGATTTCTAGAAAAGTGCACATTTTTTACCAAAACTGAATCAAGAACATATAAGAACTGTCAATAACCCAATAACAGCCAATGAAATAAAAAATGCAATAATAATAATCATAATAATCATACCAAAAATAAAAATCCAGGACCTGGTGGATTCACAGCCAAATTATAACAGGAAAGTTACAGAAGATACAATCCCAGTACTCCTCAAACCCTTCAATGAAATGGAAAAGGAAACAATCTTCCAAAAATAATTCTTGGGGGGTTGGTGGGATGGCTCAGCCTTCTACAGCACCTGCTTAGGAAAGCTTAGATGGCTGCAGGGACTGTGGTTCGATCCCTAGCACCACATGCTGTGTCAGTCCTGCCCCTAGGGCAGGCTGATCCAGCTGTAGTGGGGAGAAATCATTCTTGGAGGCAAGTATCATAGTGATATCAAAACCAAAGATGCAACTAAAAAAGAGAACTACAGACCAATCTCCCTCATGAACATAGATTCCAAAATCCTCAATAAAATCCTAGCAAATAGAATACAGCAAACCATCAAGAAGATTATATACCATGACCAGGTAGGATTCATCCCAGGAATGCAAGGATGGTTCAACATACACAAACCTACAAATGTAATACACTACGTCAACACAATGAAATCCAAAAGCCCCATGACCATCTCAATTGATGCAGAAAAGGCTTTTGACATAGTGCAGCACTCATTCATGTTCTAAGTCCTACAGAAAATTGGAATAGATGGCCTCTGCCTTAATCTGATGAAAGCTATCTATGACAGTCTAATGATGAAGATAATTCTAAATTGGAATACTAAAATATTTTACTCTCAGATCTGGTACAAGACAAAGATGTACTCTATCACCACTCCCATTCAATATAGTTCTGGAATCATTAGCTAGAGCC
Source organism: Myocastor coypus (assembly GCA_004027025.1). NCBI lineage: Eukaryota > Metazoa > Chordata > Mammalia > Rodentia > Myocastoridae > Myocastor > Myocastor coypus. The sequence goes on from PVJA010053393.1 coordinate 6,036, forward strand.
ATTACACAAGAGAGAGAAATAAAAGGAATAAGAATAGGAAAAGAAGAAGTTAAAATATCATTATTTACAGATAACATGATACTATGCTTGGGAGACCCCAAAAAACTCCACCAAGAAACTACTAGAATGAATATATAAGTTCAGTACCATAGCAGGATACAAAGTTGATACCCAAAATTTTATAATATTCCTCTACACAGATAACAAACAGAGTGAGACAGAAGTTAGAGAAATGATACCTTTTACTATAGCACCACAGAAAATGAAATATTTATGAATTGATCTTCAGCGATTCTCAACCTGTGGGTCGCAACACCGATGGGGGTCAAATGACCAAAACATAGGAGTCACCTAAAGCCATCGGAAAATGTTATTTATTTGGAATTACAGTTTCCAAGTAGCCCCCAAAATTATTTTTTTGGTTTGGGGTGACCACAACATGAGGAACTGTATTGCGGCGTCACGGCATTAGAGAGGCTGAGAGCCACTGACAAGTGAAGAAGTAAAAGATCTATTCAGTGAGAGAGTGTTGAGGTTTTCACACGATGGGAAGTTATGCCCTGCTCCTGGATAGGAAGAGCCAACATCGTGAAGATGGCCAAACTCTCAAAATTATTATACAGATTTAATGCAGTCTCTATCAAAATACCACCAACATGCCTCAGAGACATAGAGAAATAATTCCTAAAATTTATTTGGAACCAGAAAAGACCTAGAATAGCAAAGACAATCCTGAGCAATAAAGACAAGGCAGGAGGCAACAATTCCTGACTTGAAATTATACTGCAAGGCTACTTTCATAAAATCAACATGGTATTTGAAGAAAAAAAAAAAAAAAAAAGCCTGAGGATCAATGAAACAGATTAGATGATGCAGAAGCAACTACAAACACACTGTTTCCTTATCTTCGACAAAGGGGCCAAACATGCTTACTGGAAGAAAAATAGTCTCTGTAACAAATGATGTTGGAAAAACGATCTCTCTACATGCCAAAGCCTCAAACTTGACCCAGGTCTATCATCATGAGCTAAACTAAAGTCAAAAGGGATTAAAGATCTAATAATAAATAAATCATCAAAAAGCCCATAATAATTAAAGATTAAAGGTCTTTATAACAAAAACATTAAATCTCTGGGAAGAGAAAGTAGGAGGAAATCTTGAAGACATAGGTGCAGACAAACAGTTCATGAACAAAAATCAAACTACATGGGAAGTATTTCAAAGAATTAACACTTGGAGTGCTGGGGCAACAGCTCAGTAGAATAAGCGTTTGCCTGACAAGCACAAGGACTTGAGTTCAATCCCCAGTTCCACAAAAAAAAAAGAATTAACACTTGGAATCTCCTGTTATAGAGAAGATTTCACATGTCAAGAGAAATTACCAACAGAATGAAAAGACAACCCACAAATCTGGGAAAAAAAAATCTTAACCAATAAGCACTCAGAAAAAGGTCTTCTCTCCAGAATTTATAAAGAACTAAAAAACATTAGGGCCCAAAAATTCAAAGACCCAATCCAGAAATGGGCATCTGAGATATATACTTCTCAGAGGAAGAAATACTAGAAGCTAAGAAATACATGACGAAAATGCTCCACATCACTAGCATTCATGAAATGCAATATAGCAACACTTATACATCATCTCACCCCAGAAAGAATGGCTATCATAAAAATCAACCACCAAGAAATGCTGGAGAAGCTGTGGAGGAAAAGGAACCCTTCTCCACCGCTGGAGGGAATGCAGACTGGGGCAGCCATTATGGAAACCAGTGTGGAGACTCCTTTAAAAAGTAGGACTGGAAATCCCATTCAATCCAGCTATCCCCCTACTGGGAATTTTCCCAAAAGAACTGAAAACATCATATCATAGTGATATGTGTGCACCTATGTTTACAGCAGCACAAATTTGTGATGGCCACATTTGTATACAACCATAATGCCTGTCACCTGAGGAACGGATGGAAAAGGTGAGGTGTTTTTTCACAGTGAAGGATTATGCAGCTATAAAGAATGATAAACTCAAAACTTTCATATATAGCCGGATGCAACTTGAAGATATACTCATAAGTAAAATAAACCAGACCCATATGTGTAAATGTTGTATTGTCCAAGAGGACCAACAGCTCCCAACAGCACCTCGGCTTACGCCTGCCTCTCCAGTTCTCAATATTATGTTGCAGGTGACAGACCTTGGGTGGGCCTCCCTCCCAGGGCACCACACTGCCTCAGCTCAGCTTGGTGCTACAGCTTGACCAGCAGTTGTCTATCCACACAGTAATTTCAGTGATTTTTCCATACTTGTTTTTCCTGTTGAGTAGGAAACACACACAAAGGCTGGAAAATGAGAGTAACTATCTGCCGTGTGTGTGCATTACACCATCATGCCGGGCTCATGGGCTTTCCCCCTGGTGGACACAATCCTGTACACCTTCAGCCAAGCAGAGGAGAGGCTGGACTTGGCTCATGCTGTCAGGGGGTAAAGCTGATGGTCAGCTGGATCCAGGGCAGAAACACTGGGGCAGTGAACACAGACAAGTACGGCTGCTGAGCTCAGAGTGGCCAGGCAGCAGCAGATGAGAACAGCCCCAGAGGGGAAGGGGCCCAGGGCCAAACCCTGCTCCAAAGCCACTCAATCCTCTACGACCACCAGAAACACCCAAGGGCACTAATGCCGGGGAATTCAAAAGCCTGTGGAGTTGATTCGGCCGAGCTTACCATATGTGTGTGTGTGTGTGTGTGTGTGTGTGTGTGTGTGTGTGTGTGTGTTTGTATTTTACAGATTCTTTCCATCCCTGCTTATTCTCAGTATTTACTTCTCTTTGACCTGCTTGGATGCCTGGGCTTTCTGGGACCAAGTGAGGTGAAAAAAGAAAAAGGGAGACTTTGCTCTGCAGTGGGAAAAACCGAGTGGCTTCTAAAAGAAAACTGGATCTTAAAGAAAAGGGACACCAGTCCAGGCTGCCTAGGGAACATTCGGAGAGTTCTGGGGGCGAATGTTCAGGAGCTGCTGCTATCTGGTGAGCGCCGGGAGGGCCCAGAGGGACCTGGAGGCATTATGGTGGAAGGATGTCAGTGCTGCTGTTCATGCTGTCCCTTGTGGTCCTGGGATTGAGCCCGGACAGTACTGGACTACATCCCAAGCACTTGTATTTTGTACGTTGAGATAGGGCTGGCCCGACTGTCGGAATAGTGGGTATCCGTCTGCCTCTGCCTCTTGAGTAGCTCTGGGGTTTTCTGGGAAACACTGATAAACGGCGAAATTTCAGGGATGCTGTCTGTTGTTTATAAGCTACACGCTCTGCTGGGCTTGACATCTGAGAGGAGTGAGCAGCGAGGCCGGACTTACATAGGTAGCAATATAGATCATGGAGAGTTGCTCCACTAGGCGGTAGATATTTAATCTGTACTCCCAGCCAGGTGTGGCGGCACATGCCTGCAATCCCAGCACCTCTGAGGCCGAGACAGGTGCATCACCTCAAGTTCAAGACCACTTTGGGCCCTGCTGTGAATTCAAGGTCAGTATGAGCTGCATAACAACATCTAATCTCAACAAAAAATGTGTATGTATATATATGCATACATATATTTTACATATATATTTATATATTAAGTGGGCAGAGAAGAAGGGCCAGGTTGTTAGTACAGGATTCAATTTTAAAATTAATTTATGAAGCCACCCAGCGCTCAAGACAGATCATCCCAGGGCCAGTGAGATGGCTCAGCAGTCTAAAGCGCCTGCTTAGGCAAGCTTAGTCAACCGCAGGGACCACAGTTCGATCCCCGGCACCAAGTTCAGCCCAGCTGCTTCCTCCTTACCTCCATCTGTGCAGCGAGTTCCTTCCAAATGCTATAAGAAGAAAGAGAAAAAAGTGATTACTAAGGAGAACACCAGTAAGCAATGTCAGCCATGAGGTCACCGGAGTATGCGTTGTATTCACTGTGTGTATCTTTGGTGTGCTGGGATGAGAACAGCCGCGGAGCTCCGTGCTCTGCATCCCAAAGGTTGCAGGGCTTGCACAAGCGAGAGGAAAACATTAGGCAGATCCTAACGGGGGGAGAGCTCCCGAGCTGCTTATCAGAACTGTCAGGCTCAGCCCACGAGGTGGGTTCCAGTCAGCAGAACAGATCAGTCAGTGAGCTGCGGGCACAGCCAGGTCACACAGGAGGGCAGCGGAAGTTCCCCTCGGCATCTTTGCCAAGAACCTCACCGGGCCACTCCATGAGCGACACTTGCTTCAGAAATCAACAGCAAGCGGAGGTGGTTTCTGAATCGGAGAGCCAGGCACTGATTCCCGATGAGACTGAAGTTTAAGGAGGTCTTAGCACCAAACCAAGGCATAGCGAGACCCTGTCTCAAAAAGAGCAGAAAAGGGAGGGAGGGAGGAGAGAAAGAGAGAGAGAGAGAGAGGCAGAGAGACAGAGACAGAGACAGAGAGAAAGAAAGAAAGAAAGAAAGAAAGAAAGAAAGAAAGAAAGAAAGAAAGAAAGAAAGAAAGAAAGAAAGAAAGAAAGAAAGGTGCCCTCCTGACTTGGCAAGTACAGCGCGGGCTGGGTTAGCACTTCAGAGGGAAGGGAGCAAGAGAGGTCCAGGAGACGCGGGTGCTGCTTTCCACCTCGAGAGTCCTGCCATGGGCGACGGGAGCATTTTATCTTATTTATTTCCAAGAAGGAGATGTTTCTGCAGCTCGCCGTTTCCAGGCTTCAGTTCACAGTCAGGGGCTCCGCGCAACAGCACCATGGCGGACTGGCCTGACAGGGCCGCGCCCCAGCGAGCCTCCTCCAGCCGGGGCCTCCTCCTGAGAGCACATCGTGCTGCTGAGCTCATCACTGGCCGAATTCACAGATGAGCCCAACCCCAGCGCGACCCTATTGCCTTCCAACCTCACCAGACTGGGGAAAAATTTAGAGCTAAGTATGAGAGTGTTTTAAAAACATGTAATCACTTTTATTTCCAGAGGAATGAGTTTGTCTAAGTTCCCAGCCACAGTCACTATACAGAACAAATGTGCATAGTTTGATTTTCTTAAGAGTCACATAAAAAGACCAGAAATGATTTTTAGGACATAAATTAACAAAGTGAAGAATAGATGCAGAGGGGAAAAAAAAAAATCAGCTAGAAAATGTAAGGGGCCAGGCGTGGTGACTCACGCCTGTGATCCCAGCCCTCGGGAGGCTGAGGCAGCAGGATTGGTGAGAGTTCGAGGCCAGCCTGGGCTACAAAAGTGAGCTCAAGGCCAGCCTGAACTGCATTGTGAGCCCCTGTCTCAAAAAGACAAAAAAGAAAAAAGAAAAGAAAATAGATAAGGAGCTAGTGTGGTGGTTCTTAGGCTTTTCAGCTGCAGCCGTGGTGGTGCCAGTGGTGTGGCAGAGAGGTAGAAATAAGCAGGGGAGGGGACCTTTATTAACCCTGAAGACACGGAGATGACAGAGGGCAGGAAGACAGGAATACCCTCTGACCTGAACCAGGAAGATGAGACTTCATGAATTTTTTACCAGGGGCAGAGCTGGAGGGCCAGGTTCGGCGACACCCAAGGAGCTGACTGGAGCTCCCTTGTGTGCGTGGGAAAGGTAAGAGGAAGCTGTGTCCAGGGCTGGACTGGGGAAGGGGGAGAAAGCGGTCATTGGGAGGATAAGCTGGTGTTTTGCGGATTTGGCCATATTGGATCAGGGCCATGACAGTGTAGCCTCTGTAGTGGGGCTGGAACCTATCGTTCCCACCTTTTAGTTGTTATGAAGTGGCAGAGTCTCTTAGACTGCCTCCCGCTGCAAGGGGTATTGTCCTGGGCACAGGAGGTTGGCAGGATGGTGGTCCCTGCTCATATAGAAGCTAGTGCCAGGTGTGTCAGCCAGGATGAGAAGCTCATCACCAGTGAAGCTTTGCATTCGAGGCTGGAGAAATCTTGTGTGGCACCTGAAAGTCAGCTGGGCGAAAGGTCGAGTCCGGCAGTGAGCAAAAG
>PVJA010053395.1:0-11960 GCA_004027025.1 Myocastor coypus
CTCCATATATACCTAAATATATCTTTTTCCCTTCTTTCTTTGTCCTTTTCCTTATCCCAGCTTTCCTTCCTACTGAAAAAATTCCTTCCCTTTCCCACTATTTTTTGTACCTTTCACACTTTGTTTACTCTTTCAGGTTCTCACCCTAAGTGAGACAATACCATGTTTGCACATGTGACCTATGGGCTACATAATTTGTGTTTACTTTCATTATATCTCCAAAATAAAAGATTTATTTATACCATGTCCTTAATTTAGCTTTTAAAATCTCCTCAATGATTCAATTCCTTGAACATATGTGAATTTCCTACATAAACTGTTCTGTCCACTTTCAGGAGAAAAAGACTTGAGTTTTTTAAAAGATGTATTCAAACTATATTCACATTTTATAATAACATGAAAGCGTGATCACTAAAACATGATAATAATAACATTAAAACACGATCATTAAAACATGATCACTTGATCATTTTAATCATGTGTTGGAGATTCCAAATCTTTACCCTGTTCTGAGGGCCCCTGACAGAAGCAAATTCCAGACAGGCCCTGTACCACTGAGCTACATCCCCAGCTCTTACAGAGTAAATTCCAGAAGGTGTCTGCCTTTCTAATCACAGAGGGCTGTCCTCAGTGGGTCAGGCATTCCCCACTGCAGGCCCAGCAAGTCACAGGCTCTTTGGTTGACTCATATTTAAGCTTGAGTATTTGCAGCAAGAATGTGGCTCCCGCCACAAGGGTAGGCATCACGTGGGAGTTCTGTGAAGTCTGGCTTTGCATATTGTCCTGGCTCATGTAACAAGACATAGTTCAGCAACTCGCTATCATAACCATGGATCAGTGTAAGCCTGAGGCATCTCTTTGCTCCCCACTCTGCAGCATAAGAAGCTTTTCACTCAATCTGGACCCCATGTCACTCTATTACAGGTTCAACATCACTAATCTGAAAATCTAAAATCCAGAATGCATCAACTTTTTCACCACTGATATCACAAGTGGCAAATTCTACACCTGACTTCATGTGATAGATTTTAATCAAGATGTATGTACACTGTATTAGAGGCTATAGATATTGTCCATAGGCTATGTTTGTAAGGCATATAAGAAACATCAATTAATTGTTTAGACTTGGGTTCCACCCCTAAGATATCTCATTATGTATACATAAATGTTAAAAATTAAAAAAAAAAAAGAGTAAAACCTCAAATACTCTAGTTCCAGGAATTTCAGATAAACATACTCAGCATGTGTTCCCCAGACTCACTGAATGCTGAGGAGCTTCTAGAATGCTTTCCAGAGGCATGAAAGGCCTGGCAGCAGTAACTAATAACAAAGCCCTGACTAAAGGCACAAACCTAAGCCATGCCAGGGATAACAGGAATGGTGAGCAAATGTGACTTTGAGACACTTGGGGTGTTTGCTTCACCTAGAAGGAAGGGAAGTCTGCACACGCTGCTGAACCCCAATTCTCATCCTTCTCAGGGTCCTGAACACAATGCTTTGTAGTAGGAAGACTTCTTCCCCCAGGGTCCCCCTACCACATGTACCACTGTGACCCTTCAAGGAAGCCACCCTGACCTTGTTAACAAAACTCTCAAGTACCTTGAAGCAACTTATCTTGATCAAGCATATGCCTTGGGTGAAAGTTGCTCACGGGCAAGGATTCTTCTGTGAAAGGAATTAACATCTGCCTAACACACTGCGTTGTATTGTCTTAGTTACTTTTTACTCGTTGCTAACTAACCCTCAAGGAGGAGACTCGCCAACTCTGAATCATCAACACTACTAAGAAAACAGCCTGGTAGAGAGACAGCCCAGCCCTAGAAGTTGAAGGTCATTTATGACAATCCCAGTGGAAGTGAGACCTTTCTTCATCTTTCCTCTCTGTCCTTTCCATGGGCCAGGTGCAAAATGACTGCATAGTAACCAGCCAGACCGTCACCCAGCTCTCTACATCTGGCTTCCAGCTGGGAGGCCCTAGGGAAGGAAAGAGGTCTGACAGCATCTTATCAGGTTCAAGGTTCAAAGTTTTAATTGCTGTCTTGGGTTGGATGTTCTTATTGGTGAATTAAATTAGTACTTGCTGTTTAGAAAGACTCCAGCTTTGCCCCTTGCCTAAGAGTAAGAAAAGCATTTTAGAATTCTCATTCAACATCCAAGAAGGAGCAACAACAGAACATACATAAATTTGAAGACTGCTGATAAGATGAATTTACTTACCTTGTGAGTCTTCTTGTGCAATACACCGACAACTCCTCTTTTTTGTTGGTGCTCACACAAACACAGTTGTGCTGCAACAGATTGCAAAGCCCACTGTGTCACATGAGGGAGAGCCACTCCAAACTCTTGTCCTAAACAAAGAGTTGGATAGGAAATAAGGCAGTAACATTTTATATTTATAAAAGTATTGAAGGATAAAAACAAGAAACATGCTCCACAGAGTAAGTGCAGGCCATGAAGGGTAGGAAAGAAGTACACTCTCAGAGGGTAGAGCAGGCCAGTAAAAAGGATCATAGTGGCCATGTGGTTATTGGGTGCCATCTTTCTATATCCCATTCTGATGTCAGATCTAGGCCATCCTGTCAAAACCTAGCTTGACCCTGTGCCAGAAGAACTGAAGATAAAACTGCCAGTGCCAGGCTTAGATGCTGTTCTGCCTACATGACCTGGATTTCCGTGATTGACAGGTCATGCTCGCTTGCTCAGCTGCTTTGCCATGTCCTAATCTCATGCCTCATTTCCCATCAACAGACATAAATCCTTATAACTTTTATAGGTTGCTGAGTGTGTGGTACTCTGTCTTCATATAGCCACTTCCCCCTGAAGGGGCCCAGAGGCCCTGCCTACTGGGGATTATGTTCTGCCTTGAGATGTGTGGCTCACTGACTGTGCTGAAACAAACTGGTCAGAAGACAATAAGAAAGGATCTGGGGGCTATTTATGAAGAAGTGTTGAGCTCCTTGTTAAATGGGAGAAAGCTTGGTGAATTTATCAAAGTAACAGGTTACAGTCTGCGTCACTATGAGACCTGGAGTAGATGAACTTTACCTTTTAGTTGGGGATCTAGAACTCAAATATGAGAAAGAGGAGATCAGAATATTTCCTAGTCTGCTTAAAAAGATGCACTATGAAAGGTCTAGCAATTAAATTTTCATACTTTCTGTGAAAGGGAAAGTACAGCAAAAAATAATATTAGACAGAGTATAGCCAAGAGCCTGAGAGCCACAGCTCTACCAAGATTATGCACTGTATCAGTTAGTGCTTAGTAGAGAAACAAATTTAATGCAACATATCTTCAAATATGACCCCTGACAAAGTAAGGTGTAGAGCAGTGCAAAAGACCTGCCTGCGCCCTTTTGGCTCTCTGAGCAGCACCATGGCGATAGGCAAGAACAAGCACCTTGCAAAAGGTAGCAAAAAAGGAACCAAGAAGAAAGTGGTTGACCCATTTTCTGAAAAAGACTGGTATGATAGGAAGGCACTGACTATATGCAACATAAGAAACCCTGGAAACACACTCGTCACCAGAACTCAAGGAACCAACATTGCATCTGATGGGCTCAAAGGTCGTGTGTTTGAAGTGACCCTTGCTGATCTGCAGAATGATGAGGTTGCCTTTAGAAAATCCTAGCTAATTACTGAAGATATTCAGGACAGAAACTGCCTGACTTAACTTCCATGGCCTGGACCTCACCCATGACAAAATGTGTTCCATGCTCAAAAAACGGTGGACCATGATTGAAGCTCATGTTGATGTCAAGACTACCGATGGTTATTTGCTTCGACTGCTCTGTGTTGGCTTTACTAAAAAACGTAGTTACGGAAGACACCTTACACTCAGCACCAACAGGTCTGCCAGATCCGGAAGAAGATGATAGAAATCATGACCCAAGAGGGGCAGACAAATGATTTGAAGGAAATGGTCAGTCAACTGATGCCAGACAGCATTAGGAAAGACATGGAAAAGCCTTGCCAGTCTATCTGTCCCCTTCATGATGTCTTCAAGAGAAAAGTAAAAATGCTGAAGAAGCCCAGGTTTGAATTGGGAAAACTCATGGAGCTTCATGGTGAAGGCAGTAGCTCTGGAAAGGCCACTGGGGATGAGACTGGAGCTAAAGTTGAGCAAGCTGATGGATATGAACCACCAGTCCAAGAGTCTAAGATCCAGATTTTTAAAAGTGATAAATAAAGTCTTATTTCTGGAAGAAAAAAAAAATCTGCCTGTACCCTGGAGATGGGAAAGCCCCAGTTGGAGGCCCAGAACTACGTATAGGATCCCAGATGAATCCATGCCAGGAGGCCAAAGGGTCTGCCATGGAAAGCTGAAGAGTCTGCCCTGGAAGCCAGGTGGTGATGTACAAGGGGAAGGTGAAGATTAGAGCTCCTCTAAAGGAAACAGAAGTAGCCTGGTCACGTCAGATGTTGATATTACTCAGGACTGAAACTTCACAAATTAGAAAGGAAGTTTTGTAAAACTGCATGGCTCTTAATTTTCTAACTGCAGTGGAAGGAGTACTCACACCCTCTTGTAATAGAATGTCACATTTATATCCCTGACCACCAGACACAGGTAGAAGAGGCTTTATAGCGCTGGATGGCCATAAGCTGTGCTGTAGTGGCAATAGTGTTAGTGGCACTATATAGTTCTCCATATGGTTGTTCTCATCTTTGTGTCTGAGGGTCACCTCTATGGGCCACTCAGAAGAAGTGCCATGCTCCTGGCCTTTGAGGGCGTGGGATGTGGGGAGCTGCTGTGAATTGCCTTAAAGCTTGGGGCATCTGGGGATACACAATGATATGAGCTTGCTGTGTATAACAGGTGCACAGTGGGATACTTATGTAACCATGACTTAGCACAGGCAACTATGAATGCACTATATAGCTAAGTCAGTATACAAAAATGTAAATACATGTGAACAACATGTATAAGAGCTGAACAATAAGGTACTTGCTAATGTCAGGCTCACAGGCATTCTTTTCCTTAGGGATTTCATTCACAAAGTATCCCTTCAACTCGCTGGCTCCAACCTGGAGGTATCTGAGGACAGGGTAATCTAAGATTGCGCTGGGCCCCTTTAGTCCCCATAAGAGCAGGAGATAAGGGTTTGGGGTGGCCTAGCCCCTTTTTGGTAGTGGGGACATCAATCCTCTAGTGCAACGACTCAGCACACTGGTCGCTTGACTCACCGAGTCGGTCCCAGATATTGGCACGGTACACTTGTGTGACCAGTGTCCACTTTCCTTGTTTGAAGCTGGCTTTGATTAGCCTGGATATTCCTGTTGATGACCTGGGTGTGTTTCAAACATTTCCAATAGCAACTGCCATAATTTTGGTCTCTTCTTCTCAGTCTTTCATTGATTCTAGCATATGTCCTGATTGTTGAACATAAAAAAGCCATGTCCAGCAACTGGATCATAAGGGGCTGGAGGCCACCTGAAATCCTACCAAGATCTTTTGAAAATACTGGGTCTCTCTGGAGCACTACTCCACTGGAGTTCTTGAGTGTTGATAGGCCAAAAGATTATCAGAAGTATGACTGTTTATATTACTCAGATGGTGGAGACGCAGGTCCACTTGAGAGACAGACAGGTGAGTGTCTGAGAGCAGGATCACCAACAATATTAATTTCCTCCTCTTTGGAGGCCTCTTTAAATGCCATAGTTCTTGGGCTTCTCCAGAGAAAAAGAATCATAAAAGTTTGAACATAAAAATTTTATAATTAGTTTCCTTGCCAAAATTCTAATTGAAGAATAGTATTATAATAGTGTTATAATTAAACTGACATTCTGTATCCATCTCCTGCACCTCTCTTCATACCAACCCAGTATGGGTTATTTTGCCCAACCTATGGAAAGAGAGAGAAGTCTACATCTGAGACCCTCCAGAAGGCATCCCTTGCAGAAAGACAAGACCTGTTGAGTCCCAAAAGCAGACTTCATGAGCCTTAATCATACTAACAGATATCTCTGGCAAAGCAAGTGGTACTGCTGTTTTTATATAGACCTCACCACAGCCTGAAATCTACTAAAATTCTTTCAGGGTCAGACTGTTGTCAATTTTTAAGGTACAGTCTAATGGCAAGGTGGCTGGAATCTTCAGGATGTTTCCATTGAGTGTCAGAAGCATCCTTTCCCAAGGTACAGTTGCACTACTACCTACCAAATGTCTCTGGTGAAGCAGCACTGGTACCCTTCTATCTTTTTTTCCTCTTGGAACTACCCACATGCTGCAGCCCTCTATGACTCCTTAGACAGGGGTGGAGCACTACAGAGGCTCCAACCAACTACCTGAGGGAAGGTCGGCGTTGGACCACTGGGAGGCTCCATTTAACCACCTGAAAAGCACTATCTCTCACATTTATTCGAATATTAAAAATTATGGTATTTTCTTTAAAACAGCAAAGATGGAAACCTCTTTTTAAAGCTCTAAACACAAGTTTAACTCTACTTTTGCATACTCACAACTTGTTGGCTTGACATTTCCAAATAACTTGAAATTCTTGTTGAAGAAACAATGAGTGCATCTAACTGGATCGATTCAAGGTAAGAAGCCAGGCCAGGCTTGTGCTATCTATACACAGAATCAGCAAGGTCGGAAGGTGCCAGCATTATGAATCTGAACCCTTGCCTTCCTGCCTGCATCCACTGTAAGCAGATCTGAGGTCTGATTGCCCTTCACAACCACCAACGTGAGCAAAGACATGATTCCTTGATTTGGACAGAAGCCACAACGTGGGGAAAACAAAGGTCCTCTGAAACTGGATGTAGCTTCAGAAAGCCCGGAGGCCATATAGCTGGGTGGTGAAAACCATGACTTCCCAGATTCCAAAACTGCAGATTATGGAAAGCAACTACTACTTATTAAAAAATATAGAGAAAGTTTTTTTTCTATTTTTGGACTCATTTCTTTTCTTGGTTTCCTCCTTTCTACTTGACTGTTTTATTGCGATTTGGAAGATTTTCCCTTTTTATTTTTCTTCTTTTTTAAAAAATCTTTTTCCATGTTAATTCACTATATTTTATATTTCCCCCTTTTTTCTTTTACCTTCATCTTTGTTTTTTCTTTTCTATTAACTTTATCTAGTTTTAGAAATATCCATTTATTCCTTTTTTTTTTTTTTTGGTGGGACCAGGCTTCAAACTCATAACCTTCTACTTGCCAGGCAGGCACTTGTGCCACAGAGCTATTCTCACTTTTCCCTCTTACTTTTCATTTCCTATTGCTTAATTTTTCAAATTTTTCTTCTTTTATCCTTCTCTTCCCAAACCTCTATATCTTTACTAGTATAATCATTAAGCTTTATTAATTTTTAGATAGCTATGTGCTGTTACTGTTGAATATTTTATATTATTAGTAAAGATATAATTTTCACATTTAATAAATATTTACTGTGTGTAAATATTTGGTTTCTCAGTGTTTATGATACAATTATATATACCTTCTTTATGATTAAGGGTGGCACATTATTGATTCTTATGATATGTCAGTATCCAGATTTTCCTGGATGATATTAGTATCATTGATTTATTTATTATTGCAAGAATGTCTCCCTTATTGCAATTAATAGCTTTCTTCTGTGCACTAATAATGAATTAGCTTTGTGCCACCAACAATACTGTGGTCCATTCCAAGAAAACTGAATATTTAGCCATTTACACCACATCCTCCCCTCCCAAATTAAAGCATATATTCAGATCTTTGGGCAGAGGCAAATGGCTATTCTTAGCTCAGCTTAGATAATATTACTGAGAAGCAAACAGTAAGTAAAACAATGAAGTCTGTCTATTATAAGTGCCTGCAAATATCAGCACAAAATAGAACAAAATCAAACAATAGAATCATAAGAAGACAAAGCAAAAAATGCTCTTCAAAACTCCCAACGCTACCAAACCCAATCCATAAGGCATCAAGAGGGAACAACAATAGCCACATAGCCAAACCACATGCAAGAGAAATAGAGGAGATTAAAAAGCACATCAATAAGATGCTTGGAAAGTTCACAGAAGATGTAACTAGATAAAAGACATAATAAGACAATAAGGAAGCTTACAGAATACACTAATACAAGGTCAGCTTAACTAAACAAAATGACATAAAATATGAATGCCCAGCTTAGCAAAATGTTAGAGTCCACGAAGGCATTACAAATAGCAACTCAAGAGATTAAAAAATAGATTCCAAGTATAGGCAGCAGAAGTAACCAATGTAAGAATAGAGCATAAGAAATAGAACATACAGCTGCTATCAGAAACCAGTAACTGCCGGGTGTGGTGGTGCACGCCTGCAATTCCAGCACTTGGGAGGCTGAGACAGGAGGATCAGTGTGAGTTCAAGACCAGCCTGGGCTACCAAAGTGAGCTCAAGTCCAGCCTGAACTGCATATTGGAGACCCTGTCTCAAAAAGACAAAAAAAAAAATGATTACTCATAGATAGCTTAAAAATAGGACAACAAGAAAAACTCATCCAATAGTTGATAGACAAGGCAAAGAAGTCTAATATAAGAATAACTAAAACAAGAGAAAATTCAGAACATAGCACACATGCATTAAAAACTGGTTTACAGAAAGAATAGCAGAAAACTTTTCAACTTTTCAAACACACAGGTAAGTGATATATATATATATATATATATATATATATATATATATACCCCCAAGTACCCACAAACAAAAGGAAACCTCTTCATAACACATGATATAATGTACTAACAAATCTCAGAAGTCTAACATAAGGACAGAATCTTAAAAGCTGTTAGAGTAAAGCAAATAATCATTCATAAAGGAAGTCCATTGGAATTACAGCAAACTTCTCAACACAAACCTGAAAGACCAGGGACCAGCGGGATGGCTCAGTGGTTTAAAGCACCTGCTTAGGAAAGCTTAGACAGCTGCGGGGACCGTGGTTCAATCTCTGACACCATATGCTGTGCTAGCCCCACTCCCATGGCAGGCTGAACCAGCCATAATTATAAAAAAAAAAAAAAAAAAAAAAACTGAAAGACCAGGAAACCTTGGAGTGAAGTATTTCAATCCTCCCCACCACTCCCTAAAAGGAACCTCCAATGTAGACTTATAAAACTATATTTCAATATTGGTGGAAAAATATGCTATTCCCATGACAGAACACCTTTAAGAATTTTTGATCACCAAACTAATAAAAATTACTAAGGCTATCCTAGAAAGATATAATGGAGCAACCATGCCAAAAGGTCAAACAGAATAAATACACCAAGGAACACGAGCAGTTAGGCAGAAGAGGAAGATAGGGAAATGAGCTACAGGAAAATAATGCAAGGACAGGAATGAGTCAATATCTTTCAGTAATAACTCGCATTGCAAATGGTCTCAATTTCCCAATCAAAAGGCAAAGATTGGCAGGATGGATCAAGAAATAACACCCAGGGGCCGGTGAGATAGCTCAGTGGTCTGAAGTGCCTGCTTAAGCAAGCTTAGGCAAGCCTAGGGACTAGGTGTCACTGGCACATATGCAGTGCCAGTCCTGTGCCCAGGCTGGGCTGAACCAGCCACAGAAAAAATTAAGAAAATAAAAAAGATAAAATAATACCATACAATGATGTACTGTATAAGAAACAGTATAAGCTGGGCAAGGTGGCGCACGCCTGTAATCCCAGCACTTGGGAGGCTGAGGCAGGAGGATTGGTGCGAGTTTGAGACCAGCCTGGGCTACAAAAGTGAGCTCAAGGCCAGCCTCAACTGCATACTGAGACCCTGTCTCAAAAAGACAAAAAAAAAAGAAACAGTATAATGCAAATAGAAAATCACAAGTTGAAAAAATCAAAGGATGGAAAAAAACAATATTCAATGCAACAGAAACATGAAAAACAAGGAGTAATTATTCTAATTTCTTCATTTTGTTTGTTTTCCTATGCTTTTTGAGACAGGATCTCAGTCTGTAGTTATAGCTGGCCTCAAACTCGTGATCCTCCTGTCTCAATGTCCCAAATGCTGGGATTACTGGTGTGAGCCACCATCAACTATTCCAATTCCCAAGTGGATTTGAAACCAGACCTGATCAGAAGAGTCAAAGGAGCTCATAATATATTAGCAAAGGGAATACTTCAATAGGAAGAGATAAAAATTATAAACATGTTTGCACCAAACACCAACATGCCCAACATAAACACTCTCAGGGTAGCCAAGATAGCCTTTACATCTACACTAACCAAACACTTGGAAGCTGGTACAATTCTTATAGAATTGACACACAGCAGTTCTTATAACTCAGGCACCAAGTCCACACCAAGTGTCTGAGAGCAGAGGGTGAAAGCAATGGGCCTTGGCGAAGATCATGCAGGCTTTCCTGGAAAGAGTCTTAGAAGTCTGAGTTTTCCAGACAGTAAGAAGAGAAGTAAATTCCAACTACAGTGCCTACGGACTATGACTGCTTGGGGGCCAGGGAGTACATATTGAGGGGAACTGAGAGTGTAATTCTTTCATTATTCCCAGGAAGACCTGACTTTCCTCTTCCTCCTTTCTATACGAAGCCAGGAAACTTCACTGCGTTCCACAAACACTAACTGAACATACCTATGTAGATAAACAATTGCAAACTATTCAAGCTGGAAACAAGTCAAGTCCTGCTTATCTGGTGACCAACTCAATAAGATTTTTAAATTGTCAAATATTTAGTTATTAATAAATAGCACCACCTGTGTAGTTGGCTAGCCTACTTCTTTCCCAGAGCGTAAGACTGACCCTACAGCAGATGTAGAAGAAAGGCTGAGTGCTATACACCGGACAGAATCGGGACCCAGTCCTGCCCCAGCTGCTCAATTTCTGGGAGATCTTGGCCTGGGCACTTTCCCTTCCTGGGCCTTATTGCTGTCTTCTGTAAAAGATAGCTGCATCAACTTCCCAGCACCGTGTAAAACTGAAATAAAGATAACGTGCATTGAATTGTGCTATGTATAGTGGGTCCCTGGGGCCTATTTGCTGCCATGGACAGCTCACTAAAGCTATAGAAGTGACCTTAGTCCAGTATTGTTTTCTGTCACTCTGTCTTGAATATGTCTTTACAACTGGAGTAAGCAGGGACACTTCCTTGTAGTCACAGTCTGTTTAGGCAAAGCTATGGGTTGGTAATGAACTGAGAGAGGAAAACAAATGGCTTCATTCTTTCTCATCTTGCTAGATCTGGCCTGTGATTGGTTGCCTAGTGACAGTATTAAAGGATCAGGAGGAACAACAGATCCGAGGCTCCGCCTTCTCATCAAGGAAGAACTGCCACCATGCCAGAGTTCTTGTTTCTGATGTTTATTTGGATGCTAAAAGGGGTTTTATTCTAGGGCAAACTGAGGACATTCCTCCAATGGGAATTATCACTAGGATGAAAGAGGAGCCTCGGGACTTGGGACGAGAGTGGGAGCTGCAAACTGTACCCCTCACGTAGAGTAGACTATTCCAGAATAGGGGCAGGACAGCCAGAGAGGAGCTGCACAAGTGGACCTCTGTTTTGTGAGTGGCACAGGGAGCCAAAAAGAACATGTGACTCCTTTTTCTTTGCCTTTATAAGTCGTTGCCATTGTGCTACCACCATGACAAGAATGAGGCTCCTGGGTCTCTCAGAATTAGGGATGAGAAATGTATCAGAGAACCTCAAATTATGATGGCATCTAGCAACCTTTGTGAGTTAAGAATTTCTGGACTGTTCTAAGTTGGCTTCCCAAAGCTGTATGGCCCACCCTATTCTCTGGAGGTGACATAGCTTTGATTCATTCAGCCTACACCCTGGATTCCAATTGCTTTTGCTGGTTAAAAGAACAGAGAACTGAGGATCTAACAGTAAGACATTCCGTAACAGGACTGAATGCAAGAAGTTGTGAGGCTTTAAGAAAAAAATGGTTTCTTCAGCAAGCAGCTCCAAATGCTTTTCAGTGGGATACAGTGAAAGAAACAGAGCTAGCTAGGTCAGCCTTCTTATTTTATTTTATTTTTTATTTTT
>PVJA010053396.1:0-11982 GCA_004027025.1 Myocastor coypus
TTTCTGTTAACAGAAAGTACAACTTCCTCTTCTCTGTGGGGCCTACGTGCTGCCTGCAATGGTGCCTGACACTGTAACACTAAGCCTATCAGTTCATGCTCTTTCCACATGAAGTACTTAATATATGTGTTAGATAATCAACTTTCAGCTGAGTTGTGACAGAAAAACTAGCACAAATTGTTTTTTTATAATTTCATGGGGGGAGGAAATTGGTTCTTATCCTAGATCTTAGCAATATCAGCATGCATTTTTGATTTTCATCCTAAACTGGAACTTTCATCTTTTTCTAAGGGAAGCACTTCAAAGTTTCTTGCTAGCATTTAAAAATTTTAAGCATCCCTACCCAGGCACTTAGGGCCCGTTCTTAACTAACGTAAGGTCTACTTGAACACAGGCCCTGAACGGTTCCATGACAGTTGGTCTGACAGTTGAGAATGAAAGGTGGATTGAGCACACAACATAGATATGGTGCCCAAAGGGCCAGTTCACGTCCTGGCAATGGACTCTGGGTGTGTGGGACTCTGAGTGAGCAGTCCCATCGTGCTCCTCAGAACGGTATGCAGGTTGCAACTCATTTCTGTAGTGCTAGGAATTGAACTTAGGGCTTTCACATTGAGCTGCCCTTTATTTTGAGATGGGATTGTGCTAAGTCATTGAGTTACCTAGGTGAAGCTTGAACTTGAGATCTTCCTGCCCCCCAAAGTGCTGTGATGTCAGGAATGTGTTACTCTGTGCAGCCTACAGGGGCTACTAATGATACCATGTGGGGCCCTTGTTCTTCCTTGCAGTATGAGAAAATAGATTCTGATCAGAAGTGGCAAACATCACACCTGGGCTAAGAAGGTTAAGCACTGTACGTCTTTCCCAGGATCTGTCTGTCTCTCACTATCTTTGCCTCTCTGCCTCTGCCTCATCCTCCTATTTGTGTATTTGGAAGTCAAAGCATCACTGAAGGAATCAGGGTCTCTGGATGTCAGCTACAGGGTCACTACCCAGCAGGGCTTCCCAGTGTTCCCTGGACTTCGCAGGAGTGAAAACTAAGCCCACGCTTCACTGCACTATGGAGATTTGAGGCTACTTATTTCAGTGACCAGAATGTATTACTTGGACCGGTACCGGAGTAGTTGGACTAATGTGCCTGCCACGTTCTCCACATTCTACCACAATCTCTGTACTCAGTCATTTGGAAGATAATAGCTGTGAAACTTTTGCCTTCACATTTTGCAAAGCTTTATCACTCAGTTGTTTGTGTTTTCAAAGGAAAAAAGAAACCATTACAAGAAATGCTGATTTAAGCTACATTTTAAAAAGGCTTGCATAGCATGACCTGTAATCTAGGAAGTAAGACGTGGTGAATTGGATAATGACTTGTGAATTTCTTGATCACATTTTGAAATAAAGTCCACATGACTAAAGGAGAAAGTGTCACTCATCAAAACACAGGGTTTGAAGTATGAATCTTTTTGTTTACTAGCTATGTATGTTGGTTAAGTTACTCAACCACTCTGTCAGTTACTCTTGTTGCTGGGACAAATACTGGACACCCAAAATGAAGAAAGGAAAGCTTTATTTATTTATTTAATTAATTAATTAATTAATTAATTTTTGTCTTCTTGAGACAGGGTCTCACTGTGCAGTTCAGGCTGGCCTTGAGCTCACTTTTGTAGCCCAGGCTGGTCTCGAACTCGCATCGATCCTCTTGCCTCAGCCTCCTGAGTGCTGGGATTACAGGCGTGAGCCATCACGCCCGGCTAGGAAAGGTTTATTTTTATAATTAGTGGAGGTTTCAGTCTATACTCCAGCTGGCTCCAAGGCAGGGTGGCACATGGCAGAGAGCAACCGTTCAGGCAGTGGCAAAGAACAGAGAGCAAGTCCATCTCTCTGTCTCTCGCTTATGTTATATTCAGGCTATCCTTCCCAGGCTGGGTGTAACACTCACACCCATAATTCCAACATGGGATCACTCGTAATCCCAGTGGATCATGATTTAATCACAAACTCTAGAAGTGTGCTCCATGACTGCATGAGGCTTTGGGGGTCAAGTAGGCACATACCACAGCATACCCTCGGATAAGTAAAATTGTGAAAATAAACTTTTGTACTTGTGGGGCATTTTTGTATTAAACCACTCAGAGTGCTTCAAAGATCAGGGGCATCTCAGGACATCTGAGCTGGCCTCACTCATCTAGGGCAGGTGTACAGGGGGATTCAGTTATATAACCATGACTTAGTACAGGTAAGCTTGCATGTATGTACTGGGCTATGATTTGTGTCTCGATGTCCCCCAAAGTCTCATACACTCACAGCATGTGCTTCTAGAGTCTGTGATTATTCAGGAGCCAATGCTGGGATTATGGGGATGGGTGCTGTACCCACCCTGGGCCAGAGAGCCTGAGTACAACATAAGGAAGGGAGAGAGGACTGATCTCTGCTGTGGCACCTCTTTTTTTATTTTATTTTATTTTATTTTAGGGATGGCTTGTAGTGATCTTCCTGTTTACAGCCTCCCTAGAGCTGGGATTACAGGTGTGCACCACCATGCCCAATCTCCATTGCCACCTCAGTGTGCCCCGGGGGTGGGGCCATCGTGGCAGCCTTGAGGATCAAACCCCCGGCCCCTGCGTCTGCTTGTAGGCGCTTTAAGGTACTGAGCTATTTGGCTGACCCTGCTCCCCACCACTGCTTTTTTTTTTTTAATTTCTGCTTTTGCTATTTTCTGCTGCCCTCTACTACGTACTACTCTGCCTTGGAGCCAGCTGTGTATGCACTGCAGCCTCTACAAACTGTGAGCTGAAGAAACCTTTCCTTCCTTAATTTTGGGTGTTGGGTATTTTGACCCAGCAGTGGGATCAAAGTAACTGAGACATGCTGGTTATGGCACTATGTAAGACTGTCAATATGACCTGCGTAAGAATTGTACCTAAAGGAGCAGGCGGTTCTCTGCTCTGCTCAATGCTGCCTAACGTTGTCAGTGATGTTTGTCACACATATCCTCTTTAGCCTTGGGACCTCACCCGGAAAATCTCCCTTGGACCTCCCCCAAGAAAGCCAACAGTACTGCAAGGGATAGAATGTGAATAAAATGGGCTAATGCTGTATGATAAAGAATTTAGCTGACCCTTTGCTATGGCCTTTTGAAGGGTCTCTAAACCTTTAGAATTTCCTAAACTCAGAGTGGCTGAGTACGAGGAGCATTATAAATGTCCTCTGCTATTCACAGTGGGCCCATGAATTGCATCTGAGTTTTCCTAACAAGGCTACAAATGGTGGGCCATGGGTGGCTTTACAATGGGAACTGATCATGCCAGGGACCAGCTATGTTAGAAGTTTGGGGCACTGAGGCTTGAGGTATTTGCTGGACTTCCTGACCCGTGGGAAGTGAAAGCAGCTGGGAGTTGTGCTGTATTCCTGTGGTCAGCAATCCCAAAGTTTCCTGCTTATGCAATGGATGTAGATCTTCTCTGGTCAGTCTTCATATTGATCAGCTAAGTGGCTGGCTCTAGGACTTCCCCTGTGTATCTCCTCTTTGGCTGGTTCTGCTTTGCCTCTGTATAGTAAAACTTTAACTGTAAGTACAGAGAGCTTTTCAGTTCCTCAAGTGGCTTTAAAAATTATCAAAATGGAAGGAGTTCTATTCAGAAGTATAGATGATCTGAGAGCTCCTGAACTTGAAGTTGGACTCTGAAGTGAAGTGAAAATAGTCTTAGGAGGTCTTTGTCCTTAGTCTGTGAATCTGACCTAACTCTGAATACTTAGTGTCAGAACTGTGTGGTAGTTAACATATGTAAATCTTTTAGAGTAGTGCTTTCCCTACAGTAACTTCCAGGGAAAGTCAGCTGATATTGAGCCGTCGTATGTTATGAGTCAGTGCCGAAAGAAATGACCAGAAGCCGTGATGAAGGCAGCTCAGAGGACTCACTGAGACTTGTCCCTCAGTGAGCACAGAACCCCAAAAGCAACTCAGCTTTATTTCAGGCTAGTGAACGTGATATTATGCACAATCACTTTAGTAAAGGAGGACCACATGCACAGTCACGAACGTGACCATGATCTCTATTGACTTCCACCTTTTCCTTATTGCTAGGTTCACACAGATGTTAACCATTAACATTCCAAGCAAGGTAGAAAGCAACAAACAGAGAGCCCACAGGTGAAGCTCTCTATCACCTGGAGTCCCAGCTTTCCGGGATTCCCCTATCCCAGCTTTCTGGGGTTTTCAGTAACAGACCACAGCTGTCCCTGGGCTTTGTTTATTGCACTCTATGCTAATTAGGCTACATTAAGCTCTAAAATACTATTAATAGAATATAAAAACATGTATACAAGAACACACTTAAAAGGCGATGTTTGATGGATGTATACTTGTGATAGTTTAATGCTGGAAAGAACTTGTAACTCACAGTCTGAAGTCATTTTGAGTTGGTTTCATGAAAACAAAGAACAACTTGTACCACTAGAGCAGGGGTACTGGCACGGCACATTTAAAGCAACTTGCCTGATTTTCTGGTCAAGGAGATTATGGGACCTCAGAGGAAAGGGATAAATGAAGTATATATAGTGTGTCTAAGGAGAGTCACTCAGAGAAAAAACATTCTCTCAGGCTTTCACAGAAAGCAAACTGGTCAAGCAATGGCCGTGACTCATCCAGAAGGCTGACACTGACAACAGTTCTACAAAGTGCTGTACACGGTTCCACAGTTAATCCTGAGGGGATTTGACCTTGCAAGCTACAAAAGATGAATGTTTTGTTATGTAGATCTTGCTTTAACTTGCCCTTGATCACCCAGCGGAAAAGCTTAATTACAAGGCATAAAACACAGAATTCGATTAGTAGGATGAACTGTAAGAGGCTTAAATCAACAACCTCCAACATTGCCAGTTTCACCAGTAACCTACTGCAATTATGGAACATTGGACTATGTATACATCTACTTCCTCTCAGTTCAAAGAGAAGAAATTTTTTTTCTTTCCTTACCAATATTGATTAGAAAATGTATCATGTCCATACCCTGTGTTCTGTATTACTATTTTGAGGACAATATGCAATGTGTCAATTATTGTGAATGTACTAAATGTACTACTAATGTGTTGTGAAACTATCATATTGAGATTTCTTATTAAAAGTAACAAAAAATTTAAAAGAGTAGTAAAATTATTAAAAAATAAAATAAAATTAGTCAAAACGAAAAGAAGAAAAAATAAGCATTAACTGTTCCTTTTATTAGATCAACAGAAATCAGTACAATTATCCAAGTGTATGTGCACGTGTGTGTGTGTGTGCATGCACGTGTGTGTGTGCACGTGCGTGTGTGTGTGTGTGTGTGTGTGTGTGTGTGTGTTATGGCTTGTGTCTGTCTAGTTGTCCCCCCAAATCCTCATGTAAGGCAGGGGATAGACACTGCTTGAGGAGCAGTGAGTGGCTTGACAGATAGGACCAGAAGACCAAGGTGGGGTTCAAGGGGTGGGACCAGAGAGGTGTGAACCTCTAAACTGACAGCACGTGCTTCCCTGTCCCCCAACCCCAGGCCCAGTGGCCTCTCTTGGAGGTATGGAGCGGATCATCAAGGAAACAGTGGTACAGTGTCTTGAAGTCTTGCTGTGCAATTCAGGCTGCTTTAACTTACGAAACCTCCAGTATGCTGAGCTAAATAAACCTTAACTTCCCTAAAAAAACATAAAGCAACTTGCTTGGCAAGTGCAAGGTTCAGAGTTCGAACCCCAGTATCAAAACAAAAACCCAAACAAAATAGCAACAAGAGAAGAAAGACAACAACATAAAATATGCTTTCATTTTTCACACACTGAAAATGGGACTAACCTAACAGGGCCTACATCTCAGTAGAAACATTGAAGGGATCTTTCTAGCACATATGTAATTTCTCTGTCAGCTCTTTTCTCTAGTCTCATGACAGGACTCTTGTGGCTGTATGTGACTACACGGTTTTGACTCCTTAGTCACAGTGGAAGGACAGAGGACCATAACTGGTCGAAGCAAGGTACGTAGGGAAGTCACTTCTCAGGATTTGGAATTTGAAAATTTCATGTTGGTCTTGTGACTGACCTGAAGCTGGAACAGTGGAGGTCAAGGACAGCTGGACTCCATAAAGCTGGGAATGAAAAGAGGAAAAGAAAACACAGAGGCTAAACTAGTGTGGCAAACAGGGTTAGTGGTGTTCAGCACATGGTCCCTATGTCTCAGGAAGCTCAACTTGATTTCCTTCTCTTGGGTTTTGTGAGAAACTTTAAGTCCATTAAGTTCTCCTTGCTTATGCACGCTGCTTGAAGTGTGCTATATTAGTTGCAACTAATAGTTTTACTAAGTAGCTCCTCAAGAAAGCTCTTAAAGGGAAGAATTATAACAAAAGGTACTCCCAGCCATGCTTGCTATTGTAACCTTGGGCAACAAAGAGGAGGCCTGGAGGGAGATGGAAAGCTAAAGAGCCAGGTGGGCCAAGGGCTTAGACTTCACAAAAGCACCGGAACATCCTCGCTTCGAGAGAAAGCTCAGGTGTCTCCAACTGAAAACCACTTACATTAGGTTCCTTTGAATGTGGATGAAAGCATGGCAGACATGTGGAAGAATAAAGGTAAGCAAGCAATTGAGAACCTGCTGTCTTTGCTCGAGACAAAACTGGGTTAAGCTATAAATGTGCCGTGCAGGTGCCATTGTAAAATATAACGAAACCGTTGGTGATAAATAGAAATCTGGACAGGATCCTGCCCACGTGGCGGGGCTGAATCACCAACAGCCATTTTACAAACAATGTGGTTATTTGTGGGGAAAACTAGTGGCCATCACAAAGCTCATGTCTCTGCACATTTGATAAAAGAGATTTACCTCCTGCCTGGTGGGCCCCAGCAGACTGGAATAACCAGCACACACGATGGCCTGAGCATCAGACCCGATGCCGGGTTTGTCCCTTCACTGTTGGAAAAAGGTTGGCTCTTACTGTGTTTGTTGAGAAAGAGCCTCAAAAGAAACCAGATAGCAAAGGAACTGCTTTCCAAAGCGTCTGGACAACTAAAAAGCCAAGAGGGGTGCAGTTATTATGTTCATCTTCACAGGATGAAAATACGGCTTTGAAAAGCGCAGCTCGGCAAGAGAAACACAGAATTGCCTCCACTCCTCCCGTCTCCTGTCTGCTGCTGTTTTAATTTTTCCTCAGGCTTTTCTTAAGTAAGCCAAAACAAAACAAAACAGAACAAAAAACAAAAACAAACAAACAAAAAACCCAGAAACAAGACAAAACAAGGCTGCAAAACTATAGAGATATTTCAGAGTGGCAAGTGTTATTTTATTATTGTGATTTAAGAACCTGAATCAGTACATGCATGCAACACATGATCACATTCATCAGGGAAGGTTGGAAGGTGTAAGCAACACTTAGTCATTCTTTTAACCTTCCCTTCTCTTCACCTGTCTTCTTTTTCCTTCCATCTCTTGGTCCCCTTCCCATTTGCAAAAAATCCCTTATTGTACCAGGGATTTAACTTGCCAGGCAGGCACTTAAGTCTCTGAGTTATATATGTGGCTCTTATTGTTTGGCTTTTATTTTGCTCTTTATATCATTAATAGTTTGGCTTTCTTATACAACTGAAACCAGGAAGTATTTAAACTTGTGAATCTGATTTATGTAACGTTATTGTATGCAGCACATGCACAATTATATAAATTTCAAAAGTATCCTTCTTTATGATGAAGTAGTATTCCGCTGTATAAATACCAGGTGTCTTTCATCCACTCTTCTGTTGGTGGACATGCAGTTTATGTCCAAGATTTGGGTATTATGTGTTGGGCTGTTAGGAACATGGATATGCATGTAACATAATATCTTTAAACTTGAGGCATTTATAGGAATATGGATGCACTGGAGACCATCAACAAGTTTAAACGTCATATGGTTTTCCTTATATTAAAATATAATAAGAAAGAAAAAAGAAAAGAGAAAAAAAATATCATATTTTAAGTACTTACTTTATAGGAATTTACATTTCTTTGGATATGTTAAGGTCTTTATTGTTTTGACCAGGGTCTATTTTGAAAAAAATCCTAAGGAAAATCTGTAAAGATGAAGAGTAGCTCAGTGATTACCTAGATTTGTGTGTGGGTGTGCGTGCATGCGTGTGTGTGTGTGTGTGTGTGTGTGTGTGTGTGTGTTGTGTTGGATTGTAAGATGCTAGCTAGTAGATAATGTGTTTTGATTTGGGATGACAAAAATGACCGAAGTTTGATTGTAGCTATCACTGTATAACTTTGTTTATGCATAAAATGTACTGAATTTTGCACTTTAAGTTGTGTGATATGCAAAGTTTTACTTCAATACCACTGTTTTATTTAAGAAAATGTTGTGTTTAACTACTTTGGAAAGATATCTAGAAAGGGAATAGTTTCATTGTATAGAATTTCTTTTCTTTCTTTTTTTTTTTTTTTCTGCAAAGCTTTATTCCAGAGGGGCTCAGTCCTTCTTGGCAGCTGCCTTCCTCATGGCGGCCAGCACGTTGCTCAGCTCCTCACGCTTCCTCTTGGCGCGGATGTGCGTCCCCACCCTTTTCTTGATGAACTTGAGGGCACGTTTGTCCTTGGAGACCTTGAGCAGCTCCATGGCGTGCCGCTCGTAGGGGGCGAAGCTGCACACCTCCAGGATCATGTCCCGCAGGAACTTGGTGTGTTTGGTGAGGCGTCCGTGGAGGCGGCTGTGCCTCGGTTTGCTCATATTCTTAGTCACCTTGTGGCCCTTGTTGAGGCCCACAGCCATGGGATAGCAGAGGCCATGACTATTGTTCTTCAATGGTTGCTGTGGCGGAAGGCTCATTGTACAGAATTTCTAATTGGGTTCTTTCTCATGTGGCCTCACCAATATTTGTTACTGGTGGATTTCACACGATGGCCATTCCTCCCGGAGTATGATGGAGTCGCATTTCTTCCTTTTTAAAATGTATTTAGAACAGGGTCTACAGGGTCTCACTATGTAGATTGGACTTGTAGTGATTTTCCCATTTTCAGCTTCCCAATTGCTGGGATTATAGGTGTGTGCCACCACGCCCAGTCTTAGTCTCCATCTCAGAGCACCCTGTGGATTGGCACAGCAGGCCAGGGATTGAACCCTGGCTGCTGCACTCTGCCTAAGCAGGCACTTTAGTTCACTGAGCTAACTGGCCTGCCCTTCTCATTGGTATTTTAATACTGAGATATTGAGCATTTCTTTATGTATCTATTAATTGTATGTCTTTCACTGAGAAGTGTTTATTGATTTCAGTTAATAATTTTTAATTGGGCCTCTTATTGTGCATGGTCTAATTGTTTTGAGTTCTTTATATATTTAGGTACTAGTATACTGTCTGAATAGTAACTGGCAAACATCTTGTCTCATTCTGTAAGCTTGATATCACTTCTTCTAGGTTGTTTCCTTTTCAGTGCAAAAGCCTTAAAATTTACTACTATTCCATTTTTTATTTTTATTTTTTGGTGGGACTGGGGTTTGAACTCATGACATTGCATTTGCCAGGCAGGCATTTGTGCCACAGAGCTATCTCCCTGGCCCCTCATTTTTTATTTTTGCTACTATTTTTTTTTTTTTTTTTGGTGCAGTTTGGGCTCTCTTCAAAAATCTCTTCTTTATGCCAATACATTTAAGAGTTTTATCTGTTTCAAACATATTGCTCTTATTTTGTATTTAGATTTTGATTCATTTTTATTTTGATACATAGAGATATTAGTCTAAGTTCAATCCTATTATGGTTTATGTCTAGTTGTCCTCCCAAAGCCTTGAGCAGTCATGGAGTGGGAACTTTTACAGTTTGAGACTTGACTAATGATCCACTGGGATTATGTGTTTTTAGTACTGATGGGATTATGGGTCTGATTCCTTCTGGGTTTATGGGTGTGGCCTAAGACAGATAGGTTGAGGCAGAGAGCCTGAATGAAATACAGAGAGAGACAGAGAGACAGACTCTCACTGTTGCTCTTTGCTGCCCTGGTTGGTTGGTTGCCTCTGTCGCGATTGTTGCTGTTCCACTGCCATGAACCGGATGCTCTCTGCTCTGTTCTACTCAGTCTTGGGTCAGCCGAGTATGGACTGAAACCTCTAGTAACTGTGAGCTAAATAAACCTTTCCTTCCTTCATTTTGAATGTCAGTTATTTTTCCCAACAATGAGAGAAGAGTAAGACCAAACTTGGTACCAGGAGTAGGGTCATTGCTGTGACTAACCTGACCATGTGGATTACAAGTTTTTGGGAATGGCTTATGGGAAGAGATAGGAAAAGTTTGGAGAGGCCCTCTACTTGTGAAGAGCTAGAAAAGCTTCAGCTGTTCTGCAGCAGAGATTCTGGTCAGAGCTTAGACAAGAAGACTGACAGAAGGCCTGCCTGTAAAGACCAAGCTGGGGAAGTTTTTGCTGGGAAAAAGGACAGCATTGGTACTTGGACTTCAGATTATTTGTGCCGTGGCTTGGCTGAAAGTCTGTCAGAATTTTGCTTGTGCCCAGAGACTTTGCTTAAGAGTGAGATTAAGCATGGCAGACTGATTGATCTTTCAAGAGATATTTCAAAGCAGCAAACTATTGGGGCCATGTCATGGTTGTTCTTGGCAGCTTTTAGCCAGATTTATGTTGAAAATCAAGAGCAAAGAGCCAAGCAGGATAATTTAAAATATTGTGAATTTGGCCAGGAAGGAAGCCCTAGGAGAGCTGTGGACTGCAAAGATGGAGCTGAAAGGCTCTCCACTGAGGGGAAGGAATCAGAGAATCAAAAGGATGGCCTGAGGGCATCACAATAGGTGGAAGCCCTCCACCCTTTGCAGCCCCAGAATTGCAAAGGAGGGAAGCTTTGCCTTGAGAAAAAAGCTGCAGAGACCCAAGTACCAGAATGGTGGCAGTGGTTAAACCATGTTCCAAAATGGCACCAGCATGGAGAATTTGTTTCTTGAAGTCAAGGTCAGAGTGTTCATCAATCCAGGCACTCCACCTATACAACTAAGAGAAAAGGAAGCCTTGCTACTGCTCCAGCTGGCAGCAGACCTTGGATTCATCCATGTGGCACTGGTTTTAGGCACATTCAGAATGCAGGAGTTGTTAGGTTAAGAAGACTTCCACCTTGTTTTCACAAGAAGGCCTGGGAGGCCAGGCAGTGTGTCCCTAAGATGGCAGAGTGTGAAGCAGAGAGTGAGAGGTCAATTCAGTGGAAACCCCAGAAGTTTGGAAAAGCAAGAAATATGGGTCATCTAAGGGAAACTGCAAAGACTGAGCAAAGCCAACCTAAGGGACAAGCCATGGAAATTATCACCAAGAGTGCCAGACGAGCGGAGCTGCATGGAGCTCACAATGCAGTGCAGACTCTTTTGGATGCTACAGTTGGAACTACGGGATTTAACGTTTGTCCTGTTGGATTTTGGACATGTGTTGATTTCATTGTTTTATATTACCCTGTTTTTTCTTTTTCTTTTTTTTTTGCAACTTTTGGAATGATAATGTTTATCTTATGCCTTTGAGTGTTGGATATGGTTAACTTTTCTATTGTACAGGGACTCACAGTTGAGAGTTTGCCTTGGATCTTGGAGGAGACTTGGGACTTGGACTTTTCAGCAATGCTGAAACTGTTGGGACTTTGGCAACTCTTCCAGATGGACTGAAATGTCTTTTGCACAAATGAATGTGCATAATACTTTGGGGGTTCAGGGGCGGAATGTTATGGTTTATGTCTAGGTGTACCCCCAAAGCTTCATGCAATCATGGGGCAGGGACTTCTAGAGTTTGAGACTTGACTCATGATCCACTGAGATTATGTGTTTTAGTATTGATGAGATTATGGGTCTGAGTACTGCTGGGAATTATATCAGGCTCTGCAATGGATTTTTATCTTAACTTCAGCCTGCCACGTGTAAAGAATTACTTTCAGAGTCAAACCATACAGTTTGGGCAGTTTACAATAAATATGGGCTTTGTGAGGAGTCATGCTGCTGTCTTGGTCCAGTGTTTCTCCCTGG